>APFE031281251.1:0-16589 GCA_000404065.3 Pinus taeda | reverse complement strand
CTGCCCTGTTATTCTGCGAGGCCCCATCAAAGTATGCCCAGGGGATGCCTTCTTTTATCTGTTCTTCCCTAATCTGTCTTGGAGTTTTGTTCTCCTCTGGTTTTGGGATATTTGAGAAGATGGAAATACTTTGGATTGCTATAGATGATGCAAGAGATTCCTTGTCCTGAAAAATACTCTGGTTCCTGGCGATCCATACCCCCCAACAGATGATGAGAGGTAGCTTCCGCATGTTTCCTTCTGGGTATTGTTTCCACCATTTGGCCCAGGCCTTAGGCAAATTTTCTCCTACCCATTCTATCTTTTTGTTCATCAATTTTCCTACCTCCACCCACACATTTTTAGCTGCTGGACAAGTTAAAAACATCTGATTGATGGTTTCAGCGTCAGATTTGCATAAAGTACATCTCCCTGGTCCTTGCATATATCTGGATTGAAGGATATCCCATGTAGGGATTTTCCCCTTTAGAATGCACCAAAAGAAAAGTCTGGCTTTTGCTGGACATTTGAGTTTCCATAAATTCTTAGCCCACCATTCCGGGACTCCCCATCCTTTCCTTGACATGAAGAATTTGTATCCATATTGTGGGGAATACTCTCCAGTGTCTGCATGAGCCCAAACGAGTTGATCTTGTCTATCTTTCAACCTGACATTTGATCTGGAAAGTTCTTGGATATAATCATTCCATTCGTTCCACCAGGTGGGCTCTAGATCTAAGTCTTCTCCGGTTTTCCAAGCTTGTCCCCATATTGTAGAGAAGCCAACTTTCTCCACCTGACTTAAGGAGAAGATGCCTTTTGATTCTAGATGTCTGATTAATCCAGGGGAAAGGGCATATTTTTCATTATAGGCAACCAAGGGGTCCTTTCCTATCTTCATATTTCCTCCATTTCCAGTCTTCCATGCCAAACCTTGTTCGATCACTTTGAATGACTCCACAGTTGCTTTCCATACCACCGAAACATTCTTCTTTTTCTTACTTGGGTTTCTGATCCAATCTTCTAAAGGGACTGGATCTATATATTTCCTCTTTACCACTCTCATCCATAGATTTTCCATCTTAATAAATCTCCAGCCTGATTTAGCTGCCAAAGAGCAGCTGAAGTCAGGAAGATTTTTGATTCCCCATCCTCCCCACTCTATTGGCCTTGCCACTTTTTCCCAGGCAACCCATGGAAGAACAGAATCCTCCTTTGAGCCAGCCCAAAGAAATCTGCAGCATATTCTTCTTATTTTCTCCAGTATCCCTTTAGGTACCCATGTTAATGCTGCCCAGTAAACCGGCATGGTTGTTAGCACAGAATTGATTAAAGGCAATCTCCTAGCTCTGGACAACCATTTGTAGCTCCAATGCGTAATTCTGGCTTCAATTTTAGCAATCAACCAGTTCCAGTCTTCTTTCTTATAGGCATTGGGCTTCAGCCAAAATCCTAAATACTTGAAAGGAGATTCCATGTTACTCATATCAAAAGGAAAGATTGAAGAAATTTGTGCTTTTTCTTGTCTGTTTAAACCTTCCATAATTAACTGAGATTTTCTGGAGTTTATTTGCATTCCTGTTGCTTTCAAGAAAAGGTCAAAAATGTTTTTTAATTCCTTTATTTCATTTGAGTTTCCACTTGAGAACACCAATATATCGTCAACAAAAAGGAGATGAGATATGAACATGTTGACTGCCACCTCTAGTCCGTTTACCTTGCCTTCCCTTTTGGCCTTTTGGATCAGTGGGCTCAATTCTTCTGCAACTAAGAGAAAAAGCACAGGTGACAAGGGACAGCCTTGCCTCAAACCCCTCTGTCCTTTGAAAAAGGGAGTGGCTGCACCGTTGATGAGAACTGCACAGCTGACATTTGTGATGCACCCCATGATCCAGCTAATGAAGTCCGTTTTGAATCCTAAGTGTGTTAGAAGCATCCGGAGATATATCCAGTTTATTCTGTCATAGGCTTTTGATAAGTCAATTTTTATTACTGCTCCCTTCTTGTTCATTTGCTTTATACTGTGCAAAGTCTCCTGCGCCACACCTATTGCTTCATGAATCTGTCGACCATCCAGGAACCCAAATTGTTCGTTGGAGATGCATCTTGACAAAATCGGCTTTATTCTGATCACAATCACTTTTGCAATAATCTTGTATATACTATTGCATAGCGAAATAGGTCTGGAATCTTCAAAGGTTTAAGGCACTTCCTTCTTAGGGATGAGGGCTATGAAAGTTGCATTGAACGGACTGTAAATCTCTCCCTTCCTTCTGGTCTCTTCAACCACTTCAGTTATTTCTGCTCCTACCAGGTCGAAGAAGTGATGGAAGAGTTCTATGGTCCACCCATCCGGTCCAGGGCTTTTGTCTCTTGCCATAGATTTGATGACACTTTCTACTTCCTCCTTTGTAACTTCACTCATCAAATCCTCCGCTTCTTCCTCCTCCACATACCGAGGGAAGCTTTGAGCAGTCTTGATTACTTCTGCAATGGTAATCTCACCTTGATCGGCATACAAGTTCTGAAAATGGCTTTGCCCGAGGGCTGATAGGGACTCAAAGGTCTTTGCCTCCCTACCTTCCTCATTCTTGAGATTCCAGATTGTATTTGCAATTTTCCTCCTTTTTGCATAGTTGTGGAAAAATCTCGTATTTTCATCCCCTGCTTTGAGTCATATCGCTCTGCTCTTTAGCCTCCATTCCTCCTCTCTTGCTAGAAGGATTTGGTTTTTGAGTTTTTCAAGAGAGAGGATCTTCTCCTTTGACTCCTGGGAGGCATAGCCATCCTCCTCTGTACTTTCCAGCCTTTGTAATTCCTCCCTGATCTGGATTAATTCCTCATCCTGTTTTTGCTTCCTGCCCTTTGCCCATTCAACAGTAACTTTCTTTAATCTTTTTAGATTTTCCATAAACAAAAACCCTAGCCAATGTGACTTGAGGCAATATATAATGCTAAAAGAAAATAATAGACATACAAATTTCTGACAATTGATCATTTGCTAATGACTCTTGATGCTTTTTAAATAGAGATCATGGTCCAATTGGGTGTTAAGCTTCAGATCAATATAGTAGTATTGAGGAGAAGATGAACCATCGAATCACTTTGTGTAGAACATAGTTGTGACTGTCGGATTAGATAGTCACATTACTAAAGAAAGACACTTTACCTAAAGATATATTAGACCAAGTTGATTTTAACTAACTCTTAAATGTTGAAATATGCTAGTAACTTAATGCCAGGGGACCTGTTGCTTAGAGTAAATTGAATTCAATGTAATATAGTCATATTTATCATTATTCTTTGTTTGATTAATAGTGAGAACTCTCTTACCATGATGGCATTTTACTTTTTGTGTTGATCAGGTAATGATTATGTCATGAAGTGAATCTTAGTGAAAGTGATTACCCCTGGTGATAGATTCCACATTCCCCAGTTGGCCAGAACGGAAGGCAAGAGAGGGAGATAATAAAATGATCAGTATTAAAGATCTTTCTCCTGCAGCAACAAATACAGTAAATACAAAGTTTATAATGTTGGAAAAAGGAAAGCCAGTGAAAGATGGAGAGAAGACTTGTTTATCTTTGGTAGCTGACCCATCTGCTGCAGTCCATTTTCAACTGTGGGGAGATGAATGTGATGCTTTTCAACCTGGCGATATCATTCATCTCACTAATGGTATTTTCTCTTATCACAGAGCTAATCTTGTTTTAAGAGCTGGAAAGAAAGGCAAAGCACTAAAGATTGGAGAGTTTACTATGGCATTTGTTGAGACACCCAATATGAGTGAATTACGTTGGGTGCGTGATCCTTCTGATAAAAAAAAATTAATACAGGATCCTACTATCTCTTCCCCAACCTATTCCAGATTCTTCCCTCCAAATCCGATCTGATCAATAAGTATTAGTAGTCTGACAAAGAGATGGCCATGCCCTGTTGGGGCTGTGTTGTGAGATTTGGATACATTTGTTTGTTATGCTCTGTTAGGGAAGATACACCCTAGGCACTCTTTGTTTTGCTATTATTACTTGCTGTATTTTCGTGTTCCATTGACCTGTTTTAGTTTTTAGTGAATATTACTATGATTTTATCGGTCAAGGATCACATATGTACTATTAATTTGTAATTTCTGAAATTTGGAACAAACAAATTTATCATTTTAATTCAAATCTTGCATTTTTGTCTTGATGGTTGACCAAGTTGAAGAATAGAATAAAAAGCCATAAAAATCATGTTGTAGGACCAAAATGAGAACATTAAAATGGTTCTTGTTTCTAACATACAAGTTTTGTAAAAGAAAATTGCAAATAGCGTTAGGAAATTAATACCACATGAATCAAATGAGTGGAAAGTTGAAACCAATTAGTATGACATATCAGATTGTTGCCATTTGCTGCTTCCTAAATTGTGAAAGTTGCATGAGATGCCTTACATTTCTAATTGTTCTGTTCTGTTGGAAACAATGTCAATAAGGAGATATGTGTATGTAGAAAGGAAGTGCTGATTATTTAAAGCATACCTTCATCAGAGCTATAACCATGGATCATTCATCGGAGAGAACATAAACAGCCAAAAAGAACACAGAGAAGGTAAAGCAGCCTCTATTAAACAACATAATTAATTGTTCTCTAATCTAGTCTGCTTTCTATATCTTCATTTTTATACATGTACTTCCCAAGTAGTTTTAGTGATGGACCACCTTACCAAATTTTAATTCGCAGATTTTATAACGTGAAGTCCATAGAACATTGACATCAACTTTTAACCTAATCCTGGTTATAGAATGGTCAAACTGACTTTCAATGCCTGCCTTGTTTAATTTGAGGATTTGCAAAATCAGATTGGTATGTCCTGTGCTTAAGCAAGGTCCTTCTGGCATGACAGCATTAAGTCTTATGGCCGTATATAGAAGGTTCTCCAAATGAAACTGCATCAAATGGTTCTTTTCAAGTCCTCGACCTTTTAAAAAGCTTTTTATATTGATCAATTCTTCATTGATATTAATTATTTTCGACTTTCTACTAGGGCTTTACCTCATCTTTGTAGTATATCGTGGTGATTTTAATAAATTTCCTTTTATATAATGAAACCTTTGGGTTGGATTTATAGTTTTGCCCTTTTCTCTACTTAATTGTCACATCCAAACATAATTGAGTTAGCTTTGTTGCGAAGTGCAATTATATTTGCTTAGTTGTTTCTCTGAAACGTTTTTGACTCCTGATATGTTTCCAGGCTATGCCCCTGCCTTCCAAAGAAAATGGTAATTTCCCAGATAAAAAACCTCTATCTTGTTCTCAACACTTTTTAACCTTAATCAATTATATTGGTCCACAAAAGGAAAGAGAACAATCTGATTACACCAGTATTTCTAAACAAAAGTAGAAGATAATTAAAATATGATGATAAAGTTGGGTATTTTCATTAATTGTTAATCATGACATGTTAAATTTCCTTGAAACTCTGCAACTACTTACATGAATAACTGAAAACAAGGCAACTGAAAACTGAAACCAAATTTACTTTCACCAAGGTACAGAGTTCCTTTACAATTTATAAGCGGCAGAAAATAATCGAGAGATAAAGACACATGCACACAAATTGACACACTTGTTATGGGAAAACCTACTTTATTTGTAAAGTCTACACTATATAAGAAAAGACTTTAGGTACAAGGAAACTATTTTTTATAAAGACTTCCAATCTACCTTATCATGCCATTAGGGATGATAATTGACTACAATGACCACACATTGAATAACATAAACTTTTGCTTGAAATTTACACTTTATGTCTTGACAGTCTGGATTCAATATCACCTCCTCTAACAATCATGAAGATTTCTGAAGCTTGAACTTTGGAATATCTTTTCTGCCTCTTAGCTGATTTTGTGTGCTTTGATAATTCAATTGCATTTTCCACTGTACTTGGGTGTGAAGCCCTTGCAAACCCAATTGTAATATTTTAATCTTGGACATATAGATGAATATGAAACAATTCAAAATAGGAATCAAATTGATATGTTCGAACCTGATTTGAATGATTAGCCAAAAATGTAGGAAATAGTGATAGATTCTCCTTGTTGCCGAGTCTAGAGCCTATCCAATAATAAAGCCACTTCTGGAGAGTCTGGTGTTGAAAAAGGCACCTATCCTACACATACATCAAATACAAAGAAACACATACTTCCAAAGATTTGTATTTCTGAACAAGATGGGCTGCACAGCAGCTAGTCCCTGCCTTAAGTGGGAAGAGCAGGGAGCAGGTGGTTGAGGGAGCAGCTAGTGAAGAAAACATGGTGATCCTTGGCAGGGCAGGCCATCCACCCGCTCATCCATGCCATTCTTACTACGGGACAAGTGATCAGTGAGCAACTAAGAAACCCTGGTGCAGCTTATTAACTACAGGTTAATCAATGGTAGCAGGTGTAATCTATAAGGTTAGTCTAGGCTGCGTTCTGGATTGAGTTGAGCATCTAGCTCTTGATTTCACTTGAAGGAAGGGAGCTTTATAGACAGGGTAGATAGGGAGGGTCTTGAGCTTACACAGAACAGAATCTGCAGGTCAGCTCAGTATTGCTTGTAGCAATTGCTGCACATGATGGCAAGAGCTGTGGTCCATGCCCAAGAGCATTGGCAAGAGAAAAGGCTGCGACTTTGCCCCATGTTGGCTTGTAGCATCCAGTTTAAACTTCATATAAGTTTGCACAGTTGTTGAGAGATTTGTCAAGAAGACTAATCAAACTACATAAACTATGTAAATCGCAATAGCAAGTTCAAATTTTATATCATTGGATCATGAACTAAGTTTTTGATTCAACTTATTAGCTAGTAAAGGATAAAAAAAAAACAAATTGCATGATAGAAGATAGTTGTCATATCTGTGAAGTAACACTGTTTTTAGGTGCTATAGAATATGCCAAGAACTGCTATGATCATGACCGTGAGCTGATGTCACTTATCAAGGCAATATTGCTCACTGACCCTGAGGGTGGGGGGGGAGGACAAAATAGCGCAACCCTAACAGCATCCCCCAAAAGAGTGCCTTAGGAAAGGTCTTCTTGGGATTCTCTATCTTTGCTGCAAGAATACATGATAGAAGCAGCTTTGTTGGTTTTTGTAAAATTAGTAGTGCAGGAGAAATGGCGCAGGTGCTCATCAACGCTTTGTTATTCTTCCTGGCAGCTCTATATGTTCATTTAGCTTCGTAATCAACAGAGTCTAAAGTAGCAGTCCATCTTATGTTGATAATGATTAATACATGATCCCAGGAAGAAGGGAACAGAACAAGTCCTGTCAATCCGTGTTAATGAATTTCTTTGGTTACCCAGATCTAGTAGCACTAACACTGGAAGATAGACCTGGCAGTAATAGAACAATATATAGTGGGACTTTTTGCAGGTCTTGACAAACATCTAAGATATTTCCACTGGTACTGGGACCTTTCCGAGAAGATGAGATGAGGGTTCTGTCTGTCAATGTGGAATACTGTGATGAATCATAATCATTGTGACTTCTTCTTTTACGTGAAAATGGAACACCAGAATCATCTACACTGGATTGGGATTTCAAAGTTAATTCAAATGTGCAACAGCTAAAGGCTGAAGAGTTAACTCAATCTAGCTATACCAGCATGCTTAACAATTGACTTATGACACCATAATTCACACCCTGGAATTATCTCTAATTCTTGTTTGTATGATTAACACACATGAAGGTGTAATTCTAGTTCTTATGTTTACTCAGCCATTATTGTCATCCCTCAGTGACTGAGATTACAAATCAATACTTATGGAAAGCCATTACTGTCATCCCTCAGTGACTGAGATTACAAATCAATACTTTTGGAAAGATTGTAAGAAAGTCTGTGAAACAGTAAAGCACAACCTCTATTTGCTAAGCAACAAAATCAAGACATTGTTACATCAAGAGCCATAATCGATACATAATCAATGAATCAAGACCTTTTATGGAACAGACTTGTCGCACAGCCTCTATTTTCTTAGCACAGCCTCTATTTACTCAACAACAAAATCAAGACATTTTATGTGATTATTGGAAAAAGGAAACTGCATTCCAATTTGGAAGAGTGTCTTATCAAAAGACATGGATTTATGCAAAGCTACAAAGCCTAATGGTTTACTGAAAAATCAGTTGGAAGATGGGGCCATGATACTTGAATTGAACAAATCTGCTCTCCTTTCAGAAACATTGCAACTCCTCCAAGTGACAACAGTGGTCTGGGTTAAAATCTAGCATTATTGGAAGCTTAATGCTCGACTGGGTGTTGTTGAACCCAGACATGTTTCTAGGCCCTTCACTACAAGCTTAAAGATAGATTCTCTAAGTTCTGCAAGATTTTACTGTGCTCTTGAAGTGGGGACACATGCAACCTCTCCAAGCGAATAGTCTTAAGCTAAGTAAGTGAAGATAAGGCCAGTAGACTGTTCACTGTGGCTCTCTTGGACCCATAATTGAATACTATTAAGATTTCAGTTTTTTCATGGAACTCAAAAATGTTGCAAGAAAGTATTTACGCCTGAACTTTTAAAGCTCATTCTGCGTAATTATCCTAAAACTATTTGATGACCTGCTGTGGCACAGGATTGATCTATTATGCTTTTCTAAAAGCTGTGAACAATCTGGATAGCTAGGCAGAGTCTCTAAAATGGTAATGACCTCTCATCCACGTCTAGGTTTTGGCTAATGTGATGTTTTGCTTTTATGAAAATGTCATGGTTAAGCATTGAACAGCGATACCATGTTCCTGTTTCTTATAGTGGATGTGCTGAGAGACTCATTGGGGAAGTTAAGGAGAAGTTTTATTCAATTTCAATAGGAGATGGTGCACAATTAATCAATCTACCAAAGGACACAGCATGGGTTGCAAAGGTGACAGCCATTAATGGCTTTTCTCGCCCTCAAACACCAAAAATAGTTGATTGGGGTCAAAGTCACACCTTCATTCTTTGATTGACTGATCAACATTGTAGCTTGTTTCATTACTCTAGCTACATGGAAAATCAGAGCAAATAGATTAATGCCATGATTTCATTAGAAGAGCAATATAACAGATACAATATGAAAGTGTGTTGGCTGACTTCAGGATCATCTTTGTTGAGTTGCTCAGCCAAGAGAAAACGCTTCAGCTGAGCCTTCCATATGAACCACCTTTCCTCTGATTACCGTGGAGGAAGTGGAAGGCTGCTCTTGCTAGAGTTGCCACGCCATTATTGTATTTGTTCGAGGGAAAGAGAGCAGTCGTGACTTGTGATGGGAGCTTTGATCTGGGAAATTGCATTAAATGCAAGAGTGCAAGAGGAAGAATATCATAATGTAATGCAAGACCACAAGATAAACAAAATGCATCACATATCAATGGATGATTCACCTTCAGCTTTGTCAAACTATGCAGAGAAATACTAGTAATATTCATAAATAAGGTAACATATAAGCAGCATGTAAAAGCAGTAAAAGCATCATATAGTCCATCACCATCATCAATAATAAAATCATCAATGTCAATAGCAGTAGATAATAGAGTATGCAAAGTGACTAGAACAAAACGTCTTCTGCTTTATGTCTGCAGAAACTTAGACACAGTTCATTGAAGCACTAAGGTGAGAATTCCACAATGGGGATAACAAGAGTCAAGCCAGCAGTTATAGATCAGGATCATGAGAAACAACATATGGAACGATACGGATGAATGGTAAGGCCAAGATGTGAAGCAGAGTAGGGGGAAATAGTCCGTAGAGTCAATATCATAATGTAATTCAAGACCATAAGATCAACAAAATGCATGACATATCAATGGATGATTCACCTTCACTCTCGTCAAACTATGCAGAGTAATACTAGTAATACCCATAAATAAGGTAACATATAAGCAGCATGTAAAAGCAGTAAAAGCATCATATAGTCCATGACCATGATCAATAATAATATCATCGATGTCAATAGCAGTAGATAACACATGTCATAAAATCTCATCATCAGTAGTAGTAGTCGTGGTGTATAATCATGGAACAGTAGCAAATCACACATAGTCATGTGAATAAATAAGGCCAAGAAGCAGTCGGCTAAAAAGAGAGAGGCAATCTGTCAAGGCAGAGGCTAATACTGTCCAAAGATTCCACAGATCGTGCTAATGACAATTGTGAAATTCACATTTGTAGGTTTGCACATTTTCAAAAGCAAAAAAACAATTAAAGAACAATCGCAGTTACTTGCAAATTGAAATTGCATTGAAGCAGTATTTCTTGGAAGCTCGTTGTTAAAATACACAACACAGGGGTATGAAACACAGACCGAAGCAGCTGAAATGAAGAACTGTTCATTTCTGTTTCAAACATCCGGATATCTGAGAGAGCATAAGCTGCCCCTATTCGCCATGTCAGCCAAACCTCACCTAGGATTTTTGCAATGTCTGCAAAAGCCATTTTTGCATTGGTTTCTATGAAGAGGCAAATTTCTGTGATACAACGTCCCGGAAGTAAGGTGTTAATCTGATCCTGCTGCTGAGCATGGTAATTGAAATTATCAGTCAACTATAATTTTTGGAGCAGGAAAAGAATGACCAACCTTGCTAGAAATTTAGGTGCAATGGACAACTCTCATCAGCAGAGAGATAGAGAGAGGCCAAAACAAAAACAATAGTAATAAAATTCATACATCTTGCTTGTTGAAGCTTTAATATTCTTTCGTGGCTTGAAGACAACCTTGATAGAAATTTAGGTGCAATGGACAACTCTCATCAGCAGTGATATAGAGAGAGACAAAAATAGAAACAGTAGTAACAAAATTTGTACATCTTGCTTGTTGAAGCTTTAATATTCTTTCGTGGCTTGAAGACCTTCTAGAGCGAGCATTCCCTGTTGAGGGTCTTTGAAATTCTTTTCTCTGGATGCCCTTCACAAAGAAAATTATTGTAGCTTTTTTCTTAATCTGCAACGCAGCTTTTCTGAGCTCAGCAATGGACTTACATCAATAGCTACATTTATTTAGTGAAGACTTGCACCAAATAATCAGGAGTTAAATGATATTAACCATTGCTTCAGCATTAAAATGTGCTCCATGAATTGACATGAATTGATCCACTCATGAAGTTGAAGTCCCAAAAGGTGATCTATACCTGTTAGGCTCATCTGAACCTTTTATGAGTCCAAATACATCTCGAATTGGGGCAATGGTATGATTTGACTGTAATTGCAATCAAACATAAATATGTAAGGATCTCTGCCTTTTATCAGAACTACAAACAATATTCAGATTAATTGTAACAAACTTTACATGAGAGGAAAAACAACTGTTGTATAGTGTGAATTTGATCTAAAATCATGCGAATGCAATATTTCCATTAAAGAAAAAGAAGTATAGATTTTATAGCTTCTCACCCAAATATAAAATGTATTGTAAGAACCCCATGCATCTAACTGGCCATGGAATATGCATATATCACTAGATATGTCCTAAACTAATGGTTTCGCTGAGGGGGCCTAAGCTTCAAATCTTGTATGGAGAAGGCAGTCTCATGGAGACAAATAACTGAGCCTTTCATGAGTAAATGGAATTTATATCTTATGAAAATTTTGTTCTCCTCTTGCTTCGGAGATGCTGATAGCCTGATAACCTCACAGTTTTTTCTCTTATTTCGGGCAATTTTTGGTGGCCTTGAGCAGGTTTTTGCATCATCACATGGGCACAGTAATGTCTTTCGCAGCCTAGCTAGTCCAAAATCTTTCTCAGAAGACACTTTTCATAAAAACAGGTAGCCCTTCTACAAAACCATAACCTAATATTATGCTTTCGGTGCAGCAGAAAGGCTATGATTGTGCCATATCAAGCTACAAGAGGTTATAGTAATGAGATAGCCAATCAAGCAATGAGTAATCAACATGATCTTTCCATAACTAGTAACAAATGTTATATACGTAACTTATACCACTTGCTTAGCTTACTGATCACCTTTCTAAGAGCAATGGTAATTACTTTAATATGTACATTTGACCCTTAATAAATCATAAGAACAGGCAATGTCAGCTCCATATTAATCACAACCCTGTATAGATATAATACCAATAGTAATAGAGCATGCATAATACAGGTGTGAAAGAGTAACACTGTGGTAATCATTATGAGCTTACTGTGATACCAACAGGATACTAGTAATGAAGTAGAACCATTGTACTAAGTAGTGTTACAGCTTGATAGAACAGAGCTGGTTTAACTTATATAAATCCGAGTCCTGGTGTTGCACATTGAGTTACATACCTTGTAAATGCTTATAGTAAGTGGAATACTAGTAATACGTTGATTACGATAGGGTTAACCATTGTAAAGGAAAAGTTATAAGGAATACACAAAGCATGATTGAGCTTATTGAATATCCATGACATATCCATACCTCTTCTTACTTATGGAATGACAATACAGTACTTAAACAGAAAGATCATGATACTTGCTTGTTATGATTTACTTACACCTAGTAGCTTACTCTGAACCATGAACTAATACCATTTAGAATGATATCACTGTTAATTAGGGTAATGTCGTATGTTCAAAGCAAGGTAATCCTATCACATGTATGCGTTTAAACCAGAAGGATGGTCCTTTGCTTTCACTATGTTTGAGTCTACTCTATTACTATGAACACCATTGAGAAAGCTGGAGAAAGGTCATAATGAGTACAAAGATTACCCATATTCATTACGTACTAGGTCAGTTCAACTTTGTTTCAACATGTAGGAGCTCGTGATTACGGAAACTCTTATGCAACTAAGTTAGCATGAGTGCCATTAGCGTGATAAGTATAGCTATCATTATGTCAAACTAGTAACACTTGGCATCATAGTTAAGCTCTAGGTATTAGTATCAATGTTTATATATGTACTCTATTATGGGAAAGAGCTCATGTGGTTAACTACCAGTAATACGCAGTAAAGCTTATACAACCTATCTTACCAAGCTCAAGCATAAGGTGTAAGTATTCCCTAGCAATGGTATTGATTAATTATGTCTACACGTCTGTATTTCAAATGCAAGCAACTCTTTCGTACTAATCAACAACACGTACAGGTTTCGAGCTTCAACATCATCCTCTCTAAAATTGAATGGTAATCATAGTGGTTATGTATACAAATGTAATGGGTTCTACTTACCTAAGCTAACAAAGGGTACTACATAGATCAAGCGTGTTAACTCTTATGTGTACTACTTAAATGTAACCTATCTTGTTAAGCTCTCGGCATTCAATGGAATTACTTAACCCTTTAGAGTATAAAGGTTAGTTGTACTGTTAGCTTAGACTAGTTATGCCATGTATAGCTTATATGAGCTTAGTTATGATACCATGTTTCTACTAGTTATGATCATTACACTGATCTTACACATAAAGCATAATGAGAACCATAGACATATAGTAGCCCTTCTACAAAACCATAGCCTACTATTATTCTTTCGGTGCAACAAAAAGCTAACTATCCACACCATGTTTTAGAAAAATAAGAAGCTCCTCGATGAAACAATAGCTTGATATTGTGCTTTCAGAGTTGCAGGACACTAGCTATCCACACCTTTGAATTAGATGAACTATAAAGTTAATGATGAAAGGGGCACATAGTTCGGTGATAGAGTAAGAGCAAGTCCAATGTTTAATTCTTAGTTTATCCACTTTTCAACATGGTATTAGATTCAAATAGGCTCCTCTAGAAGGTTAGAAGTTCTGAGAAAAAGTCTTCAAAATTATGTAAAAATTGAAAGATACATACATATTTGACAAATTTTAATATTCTTGAAAATGACAATTATAAATATTTCATAATATGACTTCAAAATTTCTAATTATTATCTAATTAAACCCTAAAATTTTAACTTTTAGAGAGTAAATAGGAAGCTCCTCGATGAAACAATAGCCTAATATTGTGCTTTCAGAGTTACATGACGCTAGCTATCTAGACTTTTAAATTAAATGAAGTGTTAAAGTTAATGATGAAAGGGGCATATACGTCAGTGATAGAGTAAGAGCAAGTCCTATGTTTAACTTTGATGCATGAGCATTTGGACTTAGCCAACAATGTAAAGGTTTGTTCACATGTTGTGGCTAAAAGAGTGAATTTCACTGACCTGAGTGGTCAAAAGTCAGTTTTAGTCGAGAGGGTTGGATCTCTTGAAAATGATTTGTAATTCATTATTGTAATAATTAGGAAATTGTCTTAGTTTAGGTTGAAGGATAAGTTGTTAGCGTAGGTGTGTAATGGAGCTTGAAAATAGAGATTTGATTGTTAGATTGTTTAAAATAAAGATTGAGTTGTTCGTACATTTAGGATAGGATTCGATTCATGAAAAGAAGAAAATGTAATGAAGAGGGATTAGCTGAGATGATTGAGGATTGAGAGAGAGGCGAGAGTTGAGTGATAGAGAGGGTTTTCAGATTGAAACAAAGGTCTGTTAATTCGTTGTCATTGAGTCGAGAGGGCCAAGACTCTGTAACCATTATTATATTGAATGAATTTGTTTTAGTGTGCATTTGTGTGTTGATCTTGGTGGAAACTCTCGTTTACTCTGTGAATCTGCGTTTTGAAGTGCAACTGGGTATTTTCCCTATTTTCATGTTTTAATTGTTAATCTTAGTATTTATGGTTAATCGTAGTCATTAATGTTAATAATGGGGGTAGAAGAGAATAGAATGGTTTGATCGTGATTGAAGGCCCGTACTCCATCCTAACCGTTGATCTAAAGTTCAACTGCTGACGTCATAGTCAATAGTGGGGTTAAGCCTGCGTTTAAACCGTGTGTTAGATGAAGAGCCACAAGCCGAAGGATTTGAGGAACTCTGTTATCTAAGGGATATCAGGTTTAAAGTAATTGGAGGTTAAGTCTAAACTTGGACCCGAATTTCTATAGATCAAGGTCTATAAACCATATCGGCTCCGTGAGGCAGGAAGCGTCACGCAAGTTCCTTGTGCGATATCGCGCTAACCGTTGGATCACTGTTGATTGCTGACCATTGGATCATATCGCATCGCATCGTTCAGGAGTGAATGAACCCTGGCCTAGAGAAACTGCGATTTGTGATCTGCGATGTCACTGCTGACCGTTAGCGCTGGAGAGAGGAAATCAACGGCGTAGAGCAAAGTGTTGTTCAAAAGGGAAAGTCAGCGCAAAATTCAACGTGGGATAGTTGCTGTTCAATTGCTGTTCAATTGCTGTTTAGTTGTTGTTCAATCGCTGTTCAATTGGCCTCTTCCGTCATTTTTGGTATCAGAGCTCAGATTTTGAGTTTGACTTCAGTGAACATGCCGCCAAGGAGAGGCGCTGACATAGGTCGAGGAAGACTTGAAGCAAATGCAGTTCTGCTGGAGGAGATCCGAAGTCTGCGTACAAGGATGGACACAATGGAGACTGCGCAGAGGAGAGCACCTGATGAAGGGGTTGAAAGTGCTGCAGAAGCATCTTCTGAGGAAGAAGAAGAGGAGGAAAATGAAACTACCAAGGTTATCAAGATGTTGGCTAAAGTAGGTGGAAAACCAAAGGTGAAAATCCTTGTGTATGAAGGGAGTCCCAATGCAGAAGAGTTAATGGATTGGATCAATTCACTGGACAAATATCTTGACTATGAAGAGGTTGATGACAAAAAGAAGGTGAAATTTGTAGTTACCAGATTGAAGGGTCATGCAGCTATTTGGTGGGATGAGCTACAAACGTCCAAAACGAGAAAAAGAAAGTCCAAGATCAAGCAACGGGATAAAATGGTGAGTAAAATGAAAGCTAAATTTATGCTAAAAGATTATCAGTTAAATCTTTTCAAACAGTTACAAAATTTAACGCAAAAAGGAATGTCTGTTTATGAATACACAAAAGAGTTTTACGGATTAAGTATTAGAGCAGAGCATGCAAAGGATGATATGGAGAAGTAGCCAGATATATCAATGGCTTAAGATACGACATACAGGACGAGATCAACTTGCTGATTCTGAAGACTATTGAAGATGCCTATCAAGCAGGTTTGAAGGCAGAAGAGAAGATGTTGAGAAACAAAATCAGAGCAATAGAGGGAAAAGTTCAGTAAGAGGTAGAGGAACTACCAAACCAAGGTTTCAGCAACATCAGCTCGAGCAGAAGGGAGATTTTAATAGAGGAAGATTTGCGCCCCGAGGAAGAGGCCGAGGAAGAGATATTCGGTGTTACACGTGTGGAGAATGGGGACATGTATTGTGGGATTGTCCTCATAATAAACCAACAAGTCAAAGGAATGCGAATGTGGTGAGGCAAAGCCAGAAACAACGCAACATATAGAAAAGGAAGAATCCTCTGAAGTAGGAGAATCCCTATTGATGAAGAGGGCATTGCTTAAGGTAGAGAAAGAAACTGAAGAACCAATGCAGAGGAAGAGTATATTCAGAACTATGTGCAAATCCAAAGGTAAATGTTGTAAAGTGATAATTGACAGTGGAAGTACTAGTAACCTTGTTTCTACAGAGATGGTGGACACGTGGGATTAGTGAAGACAATACACCCGACTCCTTACAGAGAGTCGTGGTTGCAGAAAGGACATCAGATTATTGTGACAGAACAATGCAAGGTAGAGATACAAATTGGTATGTATAAGGATGT
>APFE031281246.1:0-22012 GCA_000404065.3 Pinus taeda | reverse complement strand
TATTTTTAAAAAATCGCTCCCGGATTCGCTCCCAAACCGGGAGCTTCTGAAAATGGTCGCTCCCGCTCCCATTTTCGCTCCCACTCCCGCTCCCAAGAAACATTGATTGAATATATCTACTTATAAGAACCATAAATCATTGTAAATTTTGTAAATTATTTTTTTAAATAAATTTTCTAAGCCTTGAACATATTTCTCTATTTTGTATATAGCCATTGGGGTTTTTAGGTTGTTTTTTTTGCAGATCTGAAGGAAGGACGAGCATTTCTCTCTTGATTTGTTGCAAGTCGATTTTTCAAGGGATGAAGTAGAAATCGACTTCTTGAAGGCTCTAGCCCTCACCTAGCCTAGATGGCTAGGGTTTCTAGCTCACCATCTCATTTTTAGAGGGCCGTCTAACTTTTCTTCCTCCTTGTTCAAGGCCGCAAGGTTTTTAGGCCTCTTTAGGCCTCTTAAGGAGATCAATCCATATTTTTGTGGCTTCATTTGTTCAATGAATTTTTTTCTTAGGAAGTCACTAGGGTTTAAGCCCTTGTTTTCACTCTAGAAATTGATTTTCTTGGCAAGGGTTTTGACTTTAAATTTTGTAAATAATTTTCTAATTATTTTCTCCATTTTCATTTAAAATCTAACTTGGATTTTGTTTTTGTAGGCTTATAAACATATTTTGTGGGTCATGTTTAGACCCTTTACCTTCTTTTGGCTAGCTGCTAGCATTTTGACCTTCTAGCCTAGCTGCAGCCTCTTGGGGCTTGTTTACCTTAGCCACATGACTCCGAGGACTTCTATTGTTTGCTTTCATTTTTTAATACTAACCCATGGTATTTTTTGTAGACCTATTCTCATGTTTTCTAAGGGTTTTACCACTTATTTTTGGGCTTGAGACTAGCCACTTGGAGCTAACCACTTGAGACATATTTTGAGGCTAGTGGTAAGGTTTATTAGGGCTCTTTCCTCCTCGATGTGAGCTTCTGAGGAGGCTGCATATCTTCTGATCTGAAATTTGAAGATTTAAGGCTTGGAAACACATAATTAATCATACAACATTTCATAAATTTTTTAGCCTTTTTCTTTGATAGGCCGTGGGCTTTTGTGGACTGATTCATCTAGGCCGTGGGGTTTTGAGGTCTGGTGCAAGTCATTCTTCATTGAAGTTTATCATTCATTTGCTCATAGCCACCTCTCTTGGCATTTGGTGATCTTGAGGAGTAGTTGTCGATTGTTGAGAGTGTTATTCATTGTAATCCTCTCAAGTGTTGGAGAAGCCTTTCTCACTGTCGTAGAGGCTTTTTTTTTTCATTTGTAAGTTAATAATAAAATCGATATTCTTTCTTGAAGGGGGCTTGGGATTCAGTCCAATGGTATTCCCTTCCTTATTGAAAAGGGAAGAGCCTCTATCTTCTTAGTTAGTTTCTCTTGGTTTGGTGTTAAATACTAACCCTTTTTCTATTGCTCTCATTGATATGATAAGTTAGATCTAGTCTTTGAATCACATCTTTTCAGTTCCTTTTGTTAGTAATCTCATTTGCCATTATCTATCTGTGCTTATATCATTGAAATTCTCACTTGTTCTAATTGTTATTTCATATAAGTGAAGAACATCCTAATAAGCACTATAACTAAAGGCATTTGAATTGTTGTCATTGTTTCACTGAGGAATCCTAAAGTGCTTCATTGGTTTACTATTGGAAGCCATATAATCTTGAGTTCTAAGTGATATTTCATAATCTTGGTTATAAGTGTTTTAACTCTCCTTACATTGAAGCATCTTGTCAATATTATATCTCATTGAAGCAATCTCTATTCATTTGCATTATCATCTTAGATCTAGTCTTGCATTTTAAAATTTACCGCTAGGCATAAGCTTGATTGTATAGAATGTTAGGACCACCTTCTTCATATTCAATTTGAGAAGCTTGAACCTTACTCAATGGTTAAAATGAGTGACCTTGCAGTTCTCTTTTGGGCAATCCCTTGCAGGAACGAAAACACTTGGGTCACTAGAACTCCTGGGTAGGTATCGTTAATGAGGCCTTAGCTTCCTTCCCGAGTAGATCTTTCTACAACCTTGTTTTCGACTTGCTTCAAAATAGTTGAGAAGAAGGCTTTCATCTAGATTAGGCATATAATTAAAATTGACCAAGATCATGCATTTCACATTAGGTAGATCTTGCATTCATCCATCATTTGATCATTGGTGATTGGAACTGTGAGCTCAATCTATAATTGCAAGTTTTACATTATTGTACTTGTCATTTCAACTTTATTGTCTTTAAAATCTTTTTTACTTGAAAGCACAAGTTTATTTTCTTGCAATTGTCTTGTAAACGGTATATTGCTCATATAATTGATTATCTTGATCTATTGATTATTTGTACGAACATCTTCTTGCAACATTGCTTATCCTGTAGCTTGAGATATCATATATCATTATGCAAGTTACTTAAATTATTTGAGCATTGTTATTAAGGCACTAGTCTCTTATTATTTCACCTTAACTGCCATATTGATCTAATTGAATCTATCTATCTCACATTGGTTAGTTTAATAACTTGGCTTTCCATCCAATCTTAACTCAAGTTGCTAAGAGAAGTAATTGCGTTGCTTCTTGATCTCCTAGACTTGTTGTTTTTGTTGGAAAATATGGAGAATTGTAGATTAAAACTTATTTTTCCTTATCTTGATAATTACTTGTGATGTTAGTTGGTCTATTATTACTTCTTTAAATCTGTTCATCAAGCAATTGCTAAACACAATGAAGATCACAAAGAGAGAGAGAGTACACAAGATGTAGGCTCCAAGCAAGGGCAAAACCCCTCCAAGGGGAAAGCCCAAAAATTTCTTCTCTTATTTAGAATGTGCTTACAAAAGAGAGTTCTAAGACCCAAATACCAAAACCAACAAACCCTTCCAAGCCCCAAGCCAACCCCCAACAAGATCTTCCTTGACAACTAGAACTTTGACACTGCTTCACGGCTACTACAACTTTGACCCCTGCAACATAATTTCAACCCTGCAATTTCGATCCCCTGCAACTGCTACGAAATTTTGTCCTCTTGCAACTGGCAACTTCACAAACCCTAGTGAGACAAGAGAAAAGCTTCATTGACAAAATTTTGACTTCTGCTCTTCTTCTTCGTCCTTGTAGCTACTCTTCTTCTCCTTCACTATTGCAGATTGAACTTGCTTGAGATGTGTGTCCAAATGAGGTTGAGCTCCCTTGTATATGTAGCCTTTCTTGAGGGTCGAATAACCCTCCTTTAAGCCAACTTGATCTTGGTCTTGGGCTTATCCATGGCTTTTCCTTGATAAAATAAATATTTTTATTCATTATAATGAGGCCAAATGGGACTATGAGACATTACCAATATTATTCTTTATCCTAGAAAGACCTAAAAGCACAAAGAACATGCTTTTGAATCAAACTAGTATGAAACCCATACTCCAAAAATATAATTTCCTTTTTCTTTTTCTTTATAAAGATTATACAATGTCATGATTACAATTACATCATAATGAAGACCAAACCTAGTTACAAATTTAACCACTCCCTCTTCAATAGGGAGGTATTCATGATACAAGGAATCTCAATCTTGAAGCATTCTCATAAGAAGAGTGAGATTGATAAGCCATCTTTGTCAAACATCTTTTTATCATAAACACTGTCCTTGAAGGCCTTAATTGGACAATATCATCTTTAATTATGAGGATTATGCTGAGAGGCTTTACATGAGCTGCCACACTATCTCTCAAGGCACATACCCCATCCGAATGTCTATAATGTATGCCCTTTTAGGACTATTCTTATCTTGGATTCCCAAACCTGGATCCTCAAGAAATATCGGTCCTCTTCGACTATTCTTATCTTGGATGCCCTACCTCATCCTCAATGAGCATTGGTCAACAACTTCTTTCCCTGGATTCTACAATCCATAAGAACTTCCAATTTAGAGGCTTATTCAATCCTTCAGATTCCATTCTTTCTTTATGGCCTTCACTAAGACTTGCGACTGTTAGTCCTACTCTAGTGCATGGCCGATAAAGACAAGAACTATTTGATATCAGTCCCTCTCAATCGGGGAAGTGATATACACCAAACCAAGCTTACCTCTCAAGTACTCAAGCTTCTTGTTTGGTAATGCTTTAGTCAGTATTTTTGCTACTTGTTCATTTGTAGGTAGATAGTGCAATGTTCATTTGTAGGTAGATAGTGCAGCTCCGCGACCCCATCTCGTATCAAGTTTCTGATGTAGTGGTACTTGTTGTTTATATGCTTAGTCCTAGCGTGAAACACCGAGTCTTCTGTCAATCTTATGCAACTCTAATTATCACAATGTATCCATATAGGGCTAAGCTGTCCTTCAAACAAGTCTGATAGTAACTGCCCGAGCCAAACTGCTTCCCGACAAACCTCGCTTGCATCAACATATTTAGCTTCAGCACTACTCAAAGCAATCGTATCCTGCTTTCAGCTCATCCATGAGACCATGGAAGATCCTAGGCTGAAGCATCCCCCTGTTGTGCTTCTTGTGTCTATCTCACTGGCACCCTAATCTGAATCTGTATATCCGACAAGTTGGACTTTATTACTTGTGTACCAGAGGCAGTGATATATAGTTCCATGTAAATATCGTAGGATATGCTTGGCTGCAATTCAATGATCAGTTTTGGCTCCATTTGAAACTGACTTAGGACATTTACTGCAAAAAAAATGTTCAGTCTAGTATTTACTAGATACATCAAGGACCCAATCAATTGTTTGTAGCAAGTAGAATCCACCGGACTAGATTCTAAACTCCTCAACTTCTTCAAATTGGTAATCATAGGAGTCATCATAGACTTGCAATCCATCATGACATACTTTTGAGGCATTTTGATCACATATTTACCTTGACCGAGATATATCTCTCCTAGCTTTTGCCATACCTCGAGTCCCAAATATTAATGCATGATCGCAAGATCCTTCATATCAAATTTTGTTGCTAACTACTTCTTGCATTCCTGAATCCGATGCTTTACACCTGTACCTAGTAGATCATCCACATACAAGATTATGATAACTGATTCATCTTGGAACACCCTGATATATAGGTTAGAATCTGCATCCACTTGTTGCGCTTCTTCCATTTGTCTCACTTCCACTCCAATATGAATTTGTATATCCCACAAGTTGGAATTCATTACCAATGTACCAGAGGCAGTGATATATAGTTCCACGTAAATATCTTAGGATATGCTTGGTTGCAATCCAATGATCATGTTTTCGCTCCATCTGATATTGACTTAGGACATTTACTGCAAAACAAATGTCTAGTCTAGTATTTACTAGATACATCAAAGACCCAATCAATTGTCTATAGGAAGTAGGATCCACCAGACTAGATTCTAAACTCCTCAACTTCTTTAAATTGAAAATCATAGTAGTCATCATAGGGTTTCAATCCGTCATGCCATACTTTTGAAGCACCTTGATCACATATTTACTCTTGAAATGTGTAACTAGGTTTGGTCTTCATAATGTCTATTGTAATCATGATTTTATGTATTTCAGGAAAAGAGGAAAATATTTTTATTATTGTCATTGTTGATGCATGGGTTTCATGCTCAAGATAAATTTATTTATAGGTCAAGCGCCCATTGAGTGTTGCTTGGCTTATCATAAAATTATGAAGTCAATAGAGTCATTGTCATACATGTAAGACACCTTTGGGCATGTTGTATCTTGTCAATATTTTTTTTTTTTAAAGTCGAAAGTGTCATAAATACCCTCCAAGACCTTGTCAAGCAAGTCGACCTACAAGAATGATCAAGTCGACTTCAACGACAACAATTCGACCTCCTAAGAAGCCTATATATAAGGGAATCTCGACTTCATTTGTAAGTACATTTTCGATGAAGCAAGAAGCAGTTCGATCTCCTCAAGAAAGAAGCTGGAAAAGGACAAAATCAAGGAAAAGAAGAAAAAAAGCAAGATCGAAGTTTTGGACCTCTCTCTCTCTCTCCCTCTCTCTCTTGTTAGGGTTTCTAAAGTAAATGTTAGACCGAAATCGTAGAGTTTTCTGGGAAAATTTGTTGATTTGGGGTAGCATCGGATGTGCTCTAGCCACGAAAATTGGTGGAGAGGCTAAAGCACATGAGATCTCCGAGACCCAGAAATGGTTTGGGCATAATCGAACTAGTTTGGGAGATATTAAAATAATTAATATTTTTAATGGAGTCCCTAAGTCTAAACTTAGGGAAAATAAAATATTAATGTGAATTAATATAAATCTGAGTTAGAATGGTCCAAAAGTCATGGATCAAGCCAGATCTAATCTTACCCGTTGATTAGGGACTTAATCTCGGCCGTTGAAATGTAAACGAGAAAAGTATAAGAGGAGGCTTGAGGGTCACTTGGAGAACACACTGAATTTATCAAGAATTCGATTTTCTGGGGCAGGGCTTATTGAAGAAATCGAAGGAGTGATTAGAGTTGCAGCTGAGGGGCAATGAATGCAGTAGCAAAGAGGCAGAGATAGTACCGGGAGCATCAGTGCAAAAGTCGGGAGAGGGTTGATGCAGAGCTAGCTAGAGGCCACATAGAGGCAGCGAGGAGCTGCGCAGAGCCTGAGGAGTGCCATCATGGGAGACGCAGAGGCTCCAGACACTGACACAGAGCCCAGAGAGGCTGATGCTGGGCCAGAGAGGCTGACGCAAACCCAAGAGGTTGACGTTGGGAGATTTCGTGGGGCAGATTGGGGTTGATATCTGTCTCCAACTGAGAGGTACTACTGCCGAGGGCATTCTCTGTTGGGTGAGCCATTTCTGGCACCCAGATTGTATTCTGAAACTGCTTAATAATAAAACCGTCAGATAGCTGCAACGATTTTCCCGCATTGGGTTTTTCCGAGGACATTAGTCCAAAAATAATTGTGTCACTTGTGTGCTTGTTTTTCCTTCAGTTGATGATCTATATGTGTTGTGATTGTACTTGTATTTATTTTCAGTATTTACATGGTAAATAACTTGTCAATTAACAGAACAATTAGGAAGAAATAAATCAGAAAGTACAGGAAGGATTTCTAATAGTTAGACTTAGAAATTCCAACAAAGTTGAAATTATAGAAGAAACTATTGGGAAAATCAAAGTTGGAGAAAAAACTATTGGGTAAGTCAAAGTTGCTGAAGAAGTTGATGGGAAAGTCAAAGTTGCAGAAGAAATTGCTGGGGAGTTGAAGTTGTAGAAGAAGTTGCTGGAAACTGCTAGGTTGAAGTTGTTGGGGTCGAAGTTGTTGGAGAAGTTCTTGGGGTTGAATTTGTTATAAAAGTTGTTGGAAGTTGTAAAGGATGACTTGGTTTTGGAGGGGTCTTTGACAAGGGTCTTAGGTCTTGGAATTCATCATTTGAAGTTCTATAAGAAGTGAAGAATTCTTGTGGGTTTTCTTCTCAAGAGGAGAAGTATTGGCCCTGGATTGCAACCTACATTCTGTGTCCTCCTGTCACATTGATCTTTATTGTTTGGTAGCTGTTTGATGATAGAAAACACAATAATAATCAAGTTGAAGAAGAAGCTAATCAAGTTAAGTAAAATGGCATCACAAGTAGTTACCAATATAGGAGAAATTACGTAATTTATTTGCCCCTAGATTTCTCAACATGGTATCAGAGCTAAGTTGACGGCAACAAGAAGAAGAGGCAACTTGAAGATCACATCATTAAAGAAAGATACACAAGGGTCGAGCAATCTAAGGAACAATCAAGGAGGACCGTTCATTACATCAAAAGGATCACATCACCACAACTATTGGAAGAAGAAAAAGACCTCAAAAACCCCACCTCCATTGAAAGAAGGACTACACATTTGAAGCATCTTGAAGTTTCCATATTCTACATTTCTATATCTAAAGGAAGCAAGAAGAAGCATCGCCATCATCTAAGAAATCAAGGTGATATCCCTCACATTGAAGCAAAGATCACATCTCAAATGTCCTTAAAGAAGATCATCAAGGAAGCAACATCTTCAGAAAGGCATCAAGTTGAAGATATCGTCATCTAGGTGCATCTTCACTTGACAAGTAAGTATCGTTATATTTATGTCTGAATCTACTATCAACATGACTTCAATCTGCAAGGAGAGCAACAAACTAGTTGGGTCATCAAATTTCCTTGCATGGAAAAAGAAGATAGATTTGATCCTCATAGAGAATGAAATTATTGAATATGTTAAGGGTTCAATCTCCAAACCATCTGAAGAGCAAGCTCAAGCATTATCGAAGTATATGAAAGGGGAAATAAGGGCTCAAAGAATCCTCATAGAACCAATCAAGGATTCCCTCATCCCTTATGTAGCAAAGTTGGAGAAATTGAAGGATATCTATGAATAGTTGGTAGAATTGTTTTGTGTAAGCACTGTAGGAGAAGTCATATCACTGAGAACCGAACTATACATGATGAAGGTATCAAAGGAAGGAGTAGCCCCATACCTTATGAGGGTATTTGAAGTAAAAGATCAACTACAAGATCTAGGAGAAATAATGTTCGATAAAGAAATGACCACCGTTGTGCTCAATGCACTACCTGATGAATGGGGTAACTTTGTATCAAGTATCTATGGAAAGAAGGAAGCCGCTACATTCAATGAACTTTGGTCATTATGTAAGATTGAGGAAACTAGGTTAAAAGAAAAAAAACAATGTTCGATCATATGAACAAGTTCAAGCATTTATTGCCATGGCTAGGTAGAAAGGAAAGTTTGATCCTCGAAAAAGGAAGAAAATCGACATGTCAAAGATACAATGTTATGAGTGTAATGAATATGGGCATTTCAAAAGGAATTGTCCTAAACTTAAGAAGGAAAACAAGAAGAGAAAGGAAAGAGATGAAGCCCATGTCATCGAAGAATTAGAAGAAGAACAAGTCAAAGGAGGAAGTGATAGACCTCCACTATTACAAGGTCTCTCACACATTTTCATGTACATAGAAGTTGGCAAGTAAATGTAGGAAACATCAAGAAAGATAGATGCATTGGAGCTGGGATAAAGATGACATCATCATAGAAGCATTGAAGGATAGCTAAAGTAGAAGTCTACAGGGAAGTAGATCATGGCATCTCCATTGGAAGCATATAAGGACAACCGAAGTAGTAGTATATATTATTGGAGGAAAGTCATTTGGCAAGATAAAAGATAAAAGAGCTCATCATATATAATCATTATTAGAAAGGAGCATTTGCAGAATGGGGATCATCGAGATCCTCCACCAGAATCTTTAGAAGAAGGTTCACCTCTACTTAGAAGAAGCAAGTGCCTCGTAGATAGTCCACATTCCACCTTGTGTGGGATTCACTGGTAAGGTATGATGGCAAAGATGTGCAACATGTTAAGTTGGTTGAAGTACTTTCATCTTCAAGCGAGGAAATGAAGCTGCTAAGGATGTCTAGATGACCAAAAGAAGAAAGAGGTATGTATATATTTGATAGATAATATCATGTCATCATATGGTTGAATGGTTGAATGCTCTATCTCATGAGCATGATCAAAGAAGAAGGGTATCTTCCATCAGAATGATGCATGAAGGCATGTAGACAATGTGCCTTAAACTCTTCCACATATTGATAAGATGAAATCAACATAATACAACCTCATATGGACTATGAGGTGGTTGACAATCATGGTTCCTATGTTGAAAGAACCATGTAAAGAAGATCCCGAGGAAAACAATCTGTGGAAACGATGAAAGAAGAGTTCGTGGGAAGATGCATCTATAAGATAAGATAAGGAATCAACATATGATATTGTCTAGAAGGATTAGCTATGTCATGTCCATGTAGAAGGTATGAAGACCTTGATATGTATGCTAGAAAAAGGAGAACGTTGGTAATCACTATCTTGGAGATGGATTAATACATGTGCTGGATGTTGATATTGCTAGAAGTTGATGTCATGATGAAAGGCCATCAAAAAGAGGTAACTTTGATTTAATGTTCAGTTTGTTTTTGAAAGCATCTGGTTGGGTTGAAACATGGCTACTGGAAGAGAGTTGTGGAATTCACCTACAACTAGCATTCTCTAGATTGGATGGAAGATATTTAAAGAAACATGACTTGGAAGAGGTAGCTTTATGAAGGGAAGCCAAATGTGGAATCAAAGATCACTTTTTGATGAAGAAAAAGGATGACATGACTATTGGTTCAATCCTATGGTTTGTTGAAGGGAAGTGATGGAGAAAGATGTCTGAAGCCCTACAAAGAAGTTATGATGAAGAAGGCTCCATAATGAAGAAGATGAAGTTCATGACATGATGCAGAAAGAGGAGCCGTACAAACTGCTGGTAGTACCATGATCTCCACAAAAGAGCAAATAGTTGCTGTTGGAAGCAAGTCCCTAGTTGAGAGGGAGAGATAGACACATCATTCTTGTCTTCATGTTATGAAGAAAGAATGGAGGATTGGGTAAGAGTATGAGATTGATTCCAATACTTTTTGAGGATGTGGCAAGGCATACAATAGGCAAGAGTAGTCGAAGAGGAAATTCCTTGAGGATGTGTTATTCCAACACAGGAATGGTCCTAAAAGGACATACCTTTTGAACATCCGGATGGGGTATGTGCCTTGAGAGAGAGTGATGAAAGGTGTGTATTAGTCATTGTCTCGCCAACATTGTGCTTTGATATTGTGGAGAGATAGAGATGTTAGTCAAGGCCTTGCTATGTGACAATGCCAGTTAATATGATGAGATGCACTGGTATGAGCTGAAAAAATAGCTTATGAGATGGCTTACCAATTTGACTCTTCTTATGAGAATTATTTAGTATGAGAACGTCCAAGTACCATGTATGGATTATGAATACCTCCCTAGTTAAGAGGGAGTGTTGAAATGTGTAACTAGGTTCGATCTTCATAATGTATATTGTAATCATGATTTTATTTATTTGGTGAAAAGAGGAAAATCAGTTTATCATTGTCATTCTTGATGCATGGGTTTAACGCTCAAGATAAATTTATTTATAGGTCAAGCACCCATTGAGTACTTCTAGGTTTGTCATAAAATTATGAAGTCAAAAGAGTCATTGTCATACATGTAAGACCCCTTTGGGCATGTTGTATCTTGTAAAGAATTTTTTTGTAAAGTCAAAAGGTGTCATAAAGACCCTGCAAGACCTTGTCAAACAAGGCGGCCTACAAGAAGAATCAAGTTGGCCTCAAGGATAGCAATTCAAGCTGCTAAAAAGCCTATATATAAG
This sequence comes from Pinus taeda, assembly GCA_000404065.3. Classification (NCBI taxonomy): domain Eukaryota; kingdom Viridiplantae; phylum Streptophyta; class Pinopsida; order Pinales; family Pinaceae; genus Pinus; species Pinus taeda. The sequence goes on along the minus strand of APFE031281246.1, from coordinate 10,792 downwards.
GGAACCTCAACTTCATTTGTAAGGACAATTTTGATCAAGCAAGAAGTAGTTCGATGTCCTCAAGAAAGAAGCTGGAAAAGGATGAAAATCAAGGAAAAGAAGAAGAAAAGCAAGATCGAATTTTTGGACCTCTTTCTCTCTCTTGTTATGGTTTCTAAAGTAGTTGCTAGACCAAAATTTCAGAAGTTTATGGGAGAGTCGAAATTGCAGAAGAAACTACTAGGGAAATCAAAGTTGCAGAAAAAATTGCTGGGGAAATCGAAGTTGAAGAAGAAAATGCTGGGAAAGTCAAAGTTGCAGAAGAAGTTGCTGGGGAAGTCGAAGTTACTAGAAAGTCAAAGTTGCTGCTAGGTCGAAGTTGTTAGAAAAATTGTTGGAAGCTGTGAAGGTTGACATGGTTTTGGAGGGGTCTTTGACAAGGGTCTTAGGCCTTGGAATTCATTATTTGAAGTTCTATAAGAAGAGAAGAATTCTTGTGGGTTTTCCTCACAAGAGGAGTGGTTTTGGCCCTGGCTTACAACCTACATTCTGTGTCCTCTTTTCTCATTGATTTTTATTGTTTGGTAGCTGTTTGATGATAGAAAGCACAGTAATAATAAAGTTGAAGAAGAAGCTAATCAAGTGAAGTAAAAAGACATCATAAGTAGTTATCAAAGTAAGAGAAATCACCTAATCTAGTTGCCCCTAGATTTTTCAATATTTGCCTTGACCAAGATATATCTCTCTTGGCTTCTGCCATATCTCTAGTCCCAAATATCAATGCATGATCCCAAGATCCTTCATATTGAATTCTATTGCTAACTACTTCTTGCATTCCTGAATCTGATGCTCTACACTTGTAACTAGTAGATCATTCACATACAGGAGTATGATAACATGTTCATCTTGGACCAACCTTACATATAGGTTAGGATCTGCAATACTCTTTGTAAAACCAAGTCTTAATAGATATGCATCCATCCTTGCATATCGAGCCCTAGGTGCCTTCTTTAAGCCATATAAAGCGTTCTTCAATCTGCAGACATGAGTCCCTCTGATTTATTTCAAATCCTTGAGGCTACTTAATGTAAACCTCCTCATCAATGGTCCCATTCAGGAAAGTTGTCTTGACATTCATTTGATGAATGTTGCATCTCATAGTAGCAGCCAATGAAACAAGCAATCTTATTGTTTTATGCCTCGGTGTGGGAGCAAAGGTTTTCTCATAATCAATTCGTTCCTTCTGCGAGAAGCCTCTTGCGCAAACCTTTCTTTGTATTTATCTATGCTCCCATCTGCATCGTGCTTTATCTTGTAAATCCACATGGAAGTGACTGTAGATTTGTCACTTGGCCTAGGAACAATCTCCTAGAATTCATTGTTCATTATGGATTGATATTCTTCGTGATAGCATTCCTCCATTCTTGATGTTTAGTTGCATCTTCATAGGAGGAAGGTTCTACTTCAATAAGCCTTGTCATGTATGCAACATACTCAAAATACCTCTTTGGTCTCTTACTTTCCCTGGATGTCCCTAATGCTTTTTGTCGTTTTGCCTCTTGATGAGTAGTTTTTAGCCAAACAAGTCTCTTCGATTTTCTGGAACAATAACTTGTTGTATAGGCTCGCAAGGACCTTTAACATCTTCTTGAGAAGGTCCTAGTTCTTGACAATCATTATCCCAAGAGATATCATCAAAGATAGGTATCTCTTCTTCATCAGAGTCAACAGGAACATCCTTTGATTTCTTGTAAGCTATGCTCTCATCAAACATGACATCCCTGCTCATCTCAATTTGGCGATCCTCCTTGATATAGATTCTATATGCTTTTGATGAAGCACTATATCCCACAGAGATGCCCTTTAGATTGGTAGGATCTAGCTTCTTCCTCTTGTCCTTAGGTATATGAATATACACAGGACGCCCAAATATCCGAAGATGATCCACACTTGGCTTCTTTCCTGTAAATGATTCTTCCAGAGTCATGTTGTTAAGAATCCTGTGAGGACTTCGATTTTGTAAGTAGATAATTGTGATGCATGCCTCTCCCCGCAAGAATTGAGGGAGATCTTGATCATGTAGCATAACCCTGTGACATTCTTCAATAGTATGGATCTTCCTTTCTGCCGCACCATTATGTTCAGGATTATAGGGAACAATGAGCTTTGGCTTGATTCATGCTTCCTTGTAGAAAGTTATTAACTCTTTGGAGGTGGAGAATAGGTGTATTCTCCACCATTGTCTGAGCTTAGAATTTTGATCTTTCTCTCGGTTAGGTTCTCTACTTCATTCTTGAACTCTTGAAACTTTTCGAATACTTCATCCTTGTTGTTGAGAATTTGTAACGAAGTCTTCCTTGAGTAATCATCAATGAAGGTTACATAATACTGATGCCCACCAAATGACTTTATAACCATAGTTCCACATACATCCAAGTGCATGAGATCTAAAATTTCTTTAGATTTGGTATCACTACTTGCAAATGGTTTCTTTAAATTCTTGCCTAGAGCATATCCCTTACAAATCCCTTCATGATCTTCCTTTATTTCAAGGATGCCATTGACCATTTGACTCAAGGATGGCAAAATCTTATAATGAAGGTGTCCATACCTTCTATGCCATAGTTCAGAAGGACTCACTTCTAAGTGAACTAAGGCTTGAGCTAGAGGTGTATAGAGTCTATACAATGTCTCCTCATGAATCCCAACCACCCTTGCTTCATTAATACTAGATCCCTTACCCCAAACCAAAACCTTGCCATCAACAAAGGCAACTGTATCACCCTTATCCTCTAGACAAGGAATAGAAAGTAAGTTTTTTTGAAACCTAGAACATATAAGATGTTAAGGTGAATGCTTCCACCCGACTCAAGTTCCAATGATATAGATCCAATGCCTTTCACTAGATAGCTCTTGTTGTCTCTAAGTTTGATAGAGTGAGATGAGCTTCCCTTAGATAGGGTTTCGAGTTGATTGCATTCTCGCGTCATATGTTTGGAGGCACCATTATCAATAACCCATACATTCTTGTCCTTTAATGTGTTGGATAAAGCATTGAACAAGCTTCCATTTGTTACTTCCTTTGTGAGCTTGGAGATGATCTTTAATAGACAATTCTTGATAGATGAAGCGAGATTTCCAATAACCTTGAAACCCTTCCTTATAACCCTTGCCATAGTGCTAACAAAGATGTAATCTTTAGTCTCCTTCTTGTACCTTAGCTCCGATACCATGTTGGAAAAATATGGAGACTTGTAGATTATAACTTATTTTTCCTTATCTTGATAATTACTTGTGATGTTAGTTGGTCTTTTATTACTTCTTTAAATTTGTTCATTAAGCAATTACCAAACACAATGAATATCACAAAGAGATAGAGTACATACGATGTTGGTTCGAAGCCAAGGAAAAACCCCTCCAAGGGGAAAACCCAAAAAATGCTTCTCTTCTTCTTTTGAATCTACTTACAAAAGAGACTTCCAAGACCCAGAGACCAAAGCCAACAAACCCTTCCAAGCCTGAAGCCAACCCCCAACAAGATCTTCCTTGATAACTTCTGGAACTTCAAAACTGCTTCACGACTACTGTAACTTCGACCCCTGCGACATAATTTCAACCCTGCAATTTTTCCCCCTTGCAACTGCTACAAAATTTTGCCCTCTTGCAACTGGCAGCTTCACAAACCCTATCGAGATAAGAGAAAATATTCCTTGACAAAATTTCGACTTCTGCTCTTCTTCTTTGTCCTCCTAGCTACTCTTCTTTTCCTTCGCTATTGCAGATAGAACTTGCTTGAGGTGTGTGTCCAAATGAGGTCGAGCTCCCTTGTATTTATAGCCTTTCTTGAGGGTTGAATAGCCCTCCTTTAAGTGGACTTGATCTTGCTCTTGGGCTTATTCATGGCTTTTCCTTGATAAAATAAATATTTTTCTTCATTACAATGAGGCCAAATGGGACTATGAGACATTACCAATATTATTCTTTATCCTATAAAGACCTAGAAAGACCTAGAAAGACCTAGAAGACCTAAAAGCACGAAGAACATGTTTTTGAATCAAACTAGTATGAAACCCATACTCCAAAAATATAATATTCTTTTTCTTTATAAAGATTATACAATGTCATGATTACAATTACATCATAATGAAGACTGAACCTAGTTACAATTTTCAACAATTTCAACAATTTCAACAAGTTTCTCCTTAGTTTTCCATGTTTTAGGGACTACACACCTTAGCTTGCCTAGGAGAGAGCTTAAACAGAGTGAGTAGGGAATAGGTGACAACCCCTAATCTGAGCGTTGCGCCATAAAGACTATAACTTGTGGGGTTGGAAACTTTTTCCACGATTATGTGTGACATGTTAGGCGGCAACATTTTCTGGTGTTGTTGCTTGGGATAAGTGTAGAAAAGCATCGGAAAGTCTGAAATGTCGGGATTTGAAAGGGGTCCGAGCAAGTCTTGTGAATCTAAAGGGAAAGAAATTAAATTAATTGAAAATGACTCCATTGTGAAATTTTGTCTATTGCAGCTACTGGAAATTCTTCGTCTAACTCACAAATTAATTATGTAGTTTATTTGCTACGACAAATAACGAATAAAATGACAACTCCTATTTTCACCATATAAAATACTGTGAAAAATAAAATATTGGAAACTGAGAAATTCTAGCACACACAATAATTTTGACATAGTTATTTTTGGACAATTGTCCACAGAAAAACCCAACTTGGGAAACACGGTGCAGCAGATGAGGGTTTTATTATTAATATTCACCAGCAATTATGAGTACAATAATTTAGATGCCTAGCTGGCAATCTAATCTAAGGAAAATATTGGCAAAAATATCGTGAGAATTTTCTCTCACCCACAACTATTTTCTGCCTCCGAAATGGCTCCCTTGCGCTGAGCTCCCTGCGTCACCCTCTGTGTAGAGCTTACACTGACTCTCTAGATATTTCAACCTCCCTTCCTTCGACTCTTCCGGGAACTGGAAATCTTCCTCCCGGAATGCTACTGCTCTCCTCTTCCACATGCTACCCACCCTCTGACTCTATCTTCTCTACTGAGTTACTGCTACTGAGAAAATCGAACTGCCTGGAAAACTGACTATCTGCACTAGATGCTTTCTCCATCACCACATCGACCTTGTCTTATAATCCTATGTTGGAGCTCCAATGGCCAAGATTAACACTTAATCAATGGCTAGGATCATTTATGGATCAATTCGTGTGAGTTTCTAGATGATTTTCACCTTTTCTCAATTAATACTGAATACTGATTAACTAACCATATTCCTTAAGTTTAGACTTAGGAAATATTTAAAACATTGGTTAATAATCTAATTTGAGACACTTCTAAGTGGAATTTCCAGAAACAATTTCTGGGTTTTGGAGATATGATGTATTCTAGCCTTTCCACAAGGCTAGAACACATCCATTGTTACAAAAACTAACATCCATCAATAAATTGACAAAGATGTTTAAAGATATGCAACTCAATCAAGGACAATTAATAACAAATCATGCTAAGGAATTAAGGGCTATGGAGGATAACTATTCTAAGCAGATTGCTGCCCTTCAGAATCATATAATTAAATATAGAGAGGTCTCAAGGAAATAGGATACAAAATAATAGAAATAATAATGCATGGCAGAAAAGAGGTCGTCTTAATGAACAAAGACCACCGAATCCACTTGAGTCTGCAAATGTTGTTGATCAATTATTGTCATATTGTAGACCTTGGGAAAGTTTTCATGATGAATCCACTTGTGCTGTTGCGAAAGGGATCTTGGATTGTGGAACGGATAAATGTGGTCGGTAAAGAGCATCGCCTGCGTATGGATCATTGGATGGAAGATTTGGATCATGATATAGGAATGCACCCATCATCTTAAAGTAGTAATAACTTTTAGTTATGAGAAGGATGTGATTACAAAACTGTATGGAGAAAAACCTTCTCCGGAGCAAATCCTAGAAATTGTGAAGAGTAAGGGTTTCAATTATCAATGAAGAAATAAAAGTCCAAATGAAGATCAAATTGCCTCTACGACTTATAATTTAGGTTTGAATATTGATTGCGTTACATGGATAAATAATGCGAATATTTCTGTGTCGGTGTTAGAACTTTTGATGGTTCCATCTCAAAAGGCGAAATTCCTGAAGGCATTTGGGATTAATCAAAGGGAAATGACTGATATACCTTTCGCTGAGTTGGTTACTCATGATCATTTTTGACGGATATGATCATCTTACTAATCTCTCTCTTGGAAGCTTCAAGTTTTCAACTCAACCTTTGCTTCGATGCTAACTCAACAAATCTTTCTCTCTATCATTGAAGGCTCTTGGTTACTCATCATCATTTTTGAAGAAGATCACCATCGTACCAATCTCTCTCTCTTGGAAGCTTCTTGATCATCACTCATATTAGAAGATGTCTCTATAAAAGACATCTCTAAAGATCTTTGAAGCATCCAGATTCTTGGAGACATCATCTACACTCTTAGAAGCATCACTATTCATTTTTGAAGCAGTTTGAAGTAACTATTGCACCAACCATGCTAGAAGTCATTAGTCTAGGACATCTTTGAAGACTCTTGGAAATCTTAGGAGCATCAAGATATTTGAAGACATTGATCTTCACGCGGGACTCTCTTTTGACAAGTACTATATTACTCTCTATATCTCAATCTTCAAATCAAATAACTTCATTTTGTAACGAAGGCAACAAACTCGATGGGTCATCAAACTTTCAAGCATGGAAGAAGAAAATTGATTTGGTGCTCATAGAAAATGAAGTCATGGACCATGTTCTAGGTAAACTTACAGAACCAAAGAAGGATAAGACTCAAGAATTGGCCAAGTACAATAAAGGAGAAGTTAGGGCTCAAAGGATTCTCATTGAGTCCATCAAAGACCATCTTATCCCCTTTGTTGTAGATTTGGGCACATCTAAAGCAATCAATGACAAATTGGAAAAACTATATGTAGTCAGTACCACAAGTCAAAACTTATCTTTGAGGAATAGATTTTACTAGAGAAGGTGGTCGAAAGATGAAGACTTGGCCTCATATGTTATAAAAATCTCACAATTGAAGGATCAACTACAAGGGCTTGGAAAAGTCATTTCGGATTCTGAATTAACTACCTGTGTACTCAATGCTTTACCGTAATAATGGAGTAGTTTTGTGACCAACATCTATTCAAGAAAGGACACTTTAAACTTCGATGAGCTGTGGGCTTTGTGTATTCTATAAGAAACAAGACTGAAAGCAAATGATGACACTGAACCCAACAACAACAAGTCTCAAGCTTTTGCTGCTAAATCAAAGAAGAAGAATGGGAAGTTTGGAAGATTTGAACCTCATCAAAAGTACAACAATAACAAGAACAATCAACTAGATGTAAGATAAGACATGTCCAAAGTACAATGCTTTGGGTGCAATGAATATGGACACTTTAGAAGGGATTGTCGCAAGATCCTAAAAACAAGAAGAACAATAGGAGGAAGGAAATGAGTGGAGCTCACATTGCTAAGGAAAAGGAAGAACTTGAAAAGAAGCCAAAGAATGATGATCATAAGGATCTCTATTATTGAAAAACGCCACCACTACTAGGTCTACTAGCAATTTGTTTTCTCTTTTATGGGCAAATGGCAGTTAGAGTAGCATATGCAGTTAAATTTGTAGAAGCGTCTTGATTTTGCAAAATTATGGTATCATGGAAAGACGCATTGGAGGAATTAGAGTCGACATTGTCAATTGCATTTTATTGGAAGCAATTATTTAGCAAAGGAAGGACAGAAGGAGTTGGACCATATAGCACTTCACAGTTCATGTACCTACTACTTGGCATCATGTTGTTATAGAAGCAGTCATTTAGTAGGAAAGGATCACAAGGATCCCTGACAATAATAGAATCATCATTATAAGAAAGGTTCTTCAGTATATGAAAGAATCATAGTGGCATAGTAAGAGTGTCTTCCACAAAAAGATTATGAAGGCAATATCAAAAGCAATCTAGGAGTTTGAAAGTATGAAGATAGCTGTGAAGCAGCATGAAGACATAATTGGAGCATTTCTCTTGTTCGAAAAGGAATCTCATCTTAGACATCATCTCCAAAAGAAGCAATTTGTTCGAAAGGGAGTTATCTAGATGGTTGTATGAAAGGAAGAGGTATGCATATCTTTAGAAAAGAGCTCTTCATTAGGAAGTCAATTCATGTCCTAAAAAAAATATTGTAGGAAGAGCTGGAGGCAGAAATATACTTGGAAGCATGAGCATGGTGTGTCTTGGTTAGTCAGGACTCTTCCATATGGTTATTCAATATATAGTAGCATGACATATGGGTAGAACAATGATGATATTGATCAACATCCAATATGACCTCTTGAAGAACATAACAAAGATAGTAATGACAACTTTAGTGGTAGTTGTAAAGACCCTTATGGATATGGTTTTGAAGCTTGTTGGTTGATTCAGGAACACATTTATTGAAGAGTGAAAGCTGAGGAGCATGAAGAAGAACCCTAGTGCAATATGAAGATAGACCTTACAAAGGGATGTTGACCTTAGAGGGAGCAAGTAGTAGTAATTGACACCTTGACTAGAGGTTATTATGATTTGACAATTCTAATATTGAGAAAAGATGTTTGGATATAGTATTATTTCCTAAAAAAATATATCTGGCAAGAATGTGTACATCATAAAGGCAGGACTCACGAGAGGTTTTTTGATCACTCGATTTCATGATGGATTTGATGTTGATTTAAAAGAAGTTCACATTTCTCAGATGGACAAAGGGAGCTATGATTAGCTCTACATTGATTTGTTTGATAAGATACTTTTGATGACAAAGATACTAATGATGGTTGGTGGAGAGTGATATATAAAAGGTTGATGGCAAGAACCCTGTCACGAAGAAAGATTGTGAAAGAGTTTGGCTCCATGACATCCAGGATGGTCGAAGCTTAGGTATGATATGATGATGCGAGATAGGAGCCCTTGCAGCTACTACTAAGATCTCAGTGAAAGAATAAGTAGCTGATGATTGAGACAAGCTAAGGATTGTGATGATGTCTCCTTGGTTGAGAGGGAGTAAGGATCTCTTCCTTGGTTGAGAGGGAGTGATGATAGACACCATATTCTCCATGTGTCATGCACTAGGCCACGACTAACAACCGTAAGTCTAGTGAAGACACTGTTAGGGAGAATGGAGGATTGGATAAGCATCTGGGACCAATACACCTTGAGGATTTGGAATCCAAGATAGGTATTAGTCCCTTGGATCGATACTCTTTGAGGATAAGATAGGGTTTCCAAGATAAGAGTAGTCGAAGAGGACCGATATTCTTTGACGATTGGGAATCTTGATATAAGAATAGTCCTGTAAGGACATAATTGGTGAACACCTGGATGGGTGTAAAGTTTTGTAGATGTTCTATGCTAAGAGCAATTTCACTTTTCTCACAGCAATCATACAAGTAGTTAAGCAAAATGCAGATATAAGCAGATCTTACAGAAGACAAATCAGAAACAGGAAAAATTTGTGTGTTCGTTTCGGCAGTCAACAGGATGCTTCAACCAGCAAAGTCTCCTTTGGTCAGCCAGCCCAGCATGTGTCACAACAACCCTCCAACCAGTAGATGAGTCAACCCAAGTCAGTTCTACAAAAGTCTACGCTGTCCTGAAAAGTCAACGCAGGGGCAGCAAGCTAAAAGTCAACGCAGCAGCAAAACGGTCAACCCTTTGACCTCGATTTTTGTGCCAGGTAGTACGGCCTTCAAAAATCGAACCTTCCACAAGTTTTCAGCTTGATTGGACCAAGCGTTGACCAAAGTCAACGCTGGTCAAACTTCTGCGAAACCCTAGCAGCAGAAAAATCGTACTACAGCTCAGTCGTACGGTCTGTCCTCTTCGTCCTTCCCACGTGTGGCTGAAATTCGTCCTCCAGGTAGCTCGTACTTTTTAGGATGAGAGAGGAAGATGTGAGTTGATTTGTGATGAAATTCTCTCCAACTTTTCCTGTATTTATATCCATCAATGAGGGTGTGTGACACATCTGTTGGGCATGTGAGCCTACATGACAAAACTGGCTGACCTTGCACATATAATTTATTAAGATTAATAAATTCAAATATAAGTTCTGCTCATCGGATTAAGACTATTTTTATATGGATTTTACACCTCTCAGAAAGAGGAATCCAACAAAAATATTAGCCTCTTAATCTGAGCATCAGAACATGGAGTTTGGACCTAGTTGTCCAACTTTAACACTCCCTCTCAACTAGGGAGAACTCCATCTATTAGTGCAATCAACATCGTGAGTCATCCCGCCGAAACTTGCTTTGCTGGCTTCTTTATTTCAAAACAGAAGTGGGTCAGTCACAAAGACATCATTCCCCGACTGACATAATCAATCCAGAGGTCCCAGACCTCACAAATCTTGATCCCAGATCAAGTGGTTGGACCATGCCATCCTAGATAGAGAGTACGGCAATCTCTGATGCGTCCATCAGTCTTTGCTAATAGTCTCTAGCTTTTTCACACCTCATTGGCCAAATGAGAGGTACTTCCCATGAGCCCTGAACTCAATGGGTAGGATGCATACGGGGCACAGATAAATGAGTGGTGAACCAGCTCAATAATCACAAGGGTGGGGCAGAAGCATTATGAGTGCTTATAGCTCCGAGAAGCTATCCCCAAAGGCCCCCAGAGCTCCCAGAGCTCATCGTCCAACAGGACCCACATCATAGGGTCTTTCCACGACACCAAGATTCTCACGGAAGGTTAGGAACTTGACCTTCCCCAGGGGC
>APFE031281243.1:12255-22307 GCA_000404065.3 Pinus taeda | reverse complement strand
TATTCCTTGAGAAGTCATCTATAAATGATACATAGTACACAGACTTACCCAGTGATGGAACCTTCACAGGTCCAAACACATCACTGTGCACAAGCTATAATATATGTTTCTCCCTCTTACCACTATAGGGGAAACTCACCCGATTCTACTTCCCATATACAAAATTTTCATAGAAATCATAATCCAGAGAGTTATTATCCATACCTTCTACCATACGTTTACCATGAAGTATTCGAAGGCCCTTCTCTCCAATATGTCCAAGCCTTTAATGCCACAACATGGTCGTCTCTCTAGAGACCACTAGATTTTCTGCTCCACTTTCAGGAACAACAGAGTTGTTGCACCTATCAACAATAGTGCTACCTTGTAGCTTGTACAGAGTTCCAATCCGAACTCCCCGCATCAATACCAGTGCTCCCGGAACCATGTTGCAGGTATCATTCTCGAACACTGTTTTTACACATGCATCATCTATCTTGCTTACAAAAATCAGAATTCTGGCCAATGCAAGAATATCTAGAACACCCATAAGTGTTCTAACCTTTCCATCTTGCAACTTAAACTTTAATTTTCCACAACCAACGATTCTAGCCTTCCTGTCATCCCCTAAGAAGACATCACCACCATCGTATTTCTCATACTCGCAGAACCACTCTCTATGGGGATTGAAGTAAAAGGATGCACCTGAGTCAATCAACCATGCCTCATGATCTACATGTGTACTTGAAGAAGCCAAGTACACATCCCTTCCTTCATATGAGGTGGTTTTCGCCTTTGTAGAAGGAGCATCATGAGATCCCTTTCCTTTGTCAGGAGCTTTAGATTTACAGTCCCTTTTGTAGTGCCCTTCCTTTCCACATTTCTAGCACACCACCTTTACAGGTTTTCTTGGAGATTTAGATCTCCCTCTAGATTTAGATCTCCCACTCGATGACTTCTTTTTGTTTCTGTTATGGGACCGTCCTCATTTAGACAAGGCATCACCATTCTGGCTCTCCATATTTTTCCATCTCATCTCCTTCGTCAGCAAGGATGATACTATTTCATCAAACTGCAAGGCAATTGCATTGCTACCTATTGCAATAACCAGACTATCCCATAAATCTAGTAGAGAACACAACAAACTAATGCACTTATCTTCATCTGAAATTTTGATATCAATAGACGATAACTGACTTACCACAGTATTAAACGCATTCACATGCTCTGTCACCAAGTCTTCATATTTCAACCTCAAGTTATACAACTTTTTCCATAGGAGCAACTTATTCACTAGAGACTTAAATTGGTACAAAGTCCCTAACTTGTCCCACAAAACCTTCACCATAGCTTCCCCTGATACATTCAACAATACTGAATCTGAGACACACAATCATATTGTGCTCTTTGCCTTCCGATCCAACTTCTTCCATCCTTCATCGTACACTCCCATTGGTTTAGTACCCGGATCTATCGTGATCCTCTGATCTTCATCCACCAACAAATCCTCCATCTTGTTTTTCCACAACTCAAAACTCTGACCATTAAATTTCTCAATCTCTATCTTTCCACTGCTCGCCATCTTCTTTCACCACCAAAATTGATCCCGTAGATCTCCCACTAAACAGGGTCTACCAAAGGGCCGAGTGAAACCCCTCAGCAACAAAGGCCTCCCCTTGAAGCCAAAACAACTCTGATACCAAATGTAGGGTTTAAACCCATACAAAAATTACATGCGTACGAATTCTAAAACATAGAAAATAAACAATGCGAGAGAATAACACATAAAACACATATACACATAGATTTTCCCCTCAATCCCAAAACCGGGACTACGATTTTGATTTTTCATTACGTTCCTTTCAATGTTACAATACATATTTATACATGCCAAAGCATCTAATACCATGGACTAAAAGCCATCGCATCCAAAACCATGGACCAAAAACCATCGCATCCAAAACCATGTGCGAAAATCATGCACAAACCATAGGTAGGTCCGCCCAACCTAACATAGGGTCCAAAAACAAAATTTTCTGGGGGCACTACCTCGAACCCCATAGAGTGGAGTTACCTGCACCCCTCAAACCCCTGTGACTCCCCCCGCTACGCAATCAGTGCAATGAAGGGGGGGATCCGCCCCCCTTCTAACCCCCCGGTTAACTACGTGGGCTAGTTGCGGAAAGAATATAACACAACCCAACAGTGTCACCCTTCTCCATTTTGATCTTTCGAAGCTTTTCCTTTAGTGCCAGTTTCCTATGGTCACTGATGTTCTAAAACAAGTCTATCAAGGTTTGTCACATTGCATATGGTGTATCCTTCTCATGGAGATTCGAGACAATATGATCTCAAACTCCTTCTAGTATGATCCTCCTCACCTTTTCCACACATTTCTTCAACTTTGTCAGATCTTAAGCATTGGTAATTGGAGGCTTAGGAATATGATTGTCTATGAATTCCTTTAGCCCGGTTTCTTCCAACATTGCCTCAATCCTGTCCTTCCAAGCAATATAATTTGAACTACCCTCAAGGGCATATTCGAGTCTCAATATGTAGAATGAAATTTTGTTGGCTCTGAAGAATGATCCTAAAAATTTGATTTCACCTACAAAGACAAACTCTTATTCTTCTCTTCTATTGTGATTTTAGCTCCTATACCATGTAGAAATTCCTTGTAGATTCAAACTGCTTATATAATTTGTTAAAACAAAATACTTGAATCTACTCTACTCATCAGTGGAAAACAATTAATCGATTGAGAAATCATGAAGGATACATGATCTGAATTTTGGGAAACTTATTAATGTTATGAAAGCTCCCTCATCAGTATCAAAAAATGTGTTTAGGATCGTCTCAAATTAACCAAAATGTGAGGAATGATGTGGCAAGTATTGAGAGCCTTTTATGAAAAATTTATGAGGTTAATTAGTTGTTTAAAACACATATACAACAATTAAATTGTAGAGAAATAAAACACATAAACTCATAACACAAATCTGATAAAGGAGTTCACCCCTCTTGGGCTACATCTCCTTGGACCTGCTTCAATGGCTAAGCCCTCTTTGGATTAATGGTCAATTATCTGATTACATGCACCTGTAGTGCTCCAATGGCTTTGAAACCCACTCCATTAGATTCAAAAGACCCAAAAAATGACTATCCAAGCTTTTCAATTGGACTTCAACTGATCTAGGCTTGACCTCCTCTCTTGGTGGCCCTAGGCTTCCTTACACTTCAACGTAGAAAAATCACATACAAAAGTGCCTTTCTTCCTCTACAACCTATTCCATTGTGTTAATAGAATCCAAACCATCTAGGAATGACTCTTTCTGAGCCAAAATTGGTCCAATTTTGAAGAAGTTGTGGTATCTTCAGTTTTCCCTAGGAAAACACCACCAAATCTAGAGAAACTCTAGCTAACCCCACCAAAAATGGAGGAACACCAGATTTAGCGGGCCTACCAAAACCGATGCCAAGTTAATCCTGCTTAATTAATGGATAAACATGGGTTAATTAACACTAAACTCCACTTAGCACTGGCGCTAGCTCTTGGTTATGGGGTATGGTCACATGTGGAGAGGGCTGGCCCTATCTTTCCCCAACCGCCAAAGTTTATGTCTTTAAATAAAAAGCACAACCCATATATGCTAAGTAACATGTTGTGTCATAGCATTAAAGCATTGCGCTTGTGTGAGTGAGGTCGCGAGTTTGATTCCTTGGCCTGCCAAAACAATTTTACCCGACCTTTCAATGGGCATGTGGCGACCTCCAAGCTTGCCACGTGTTAGCCTCTCATTGGTCCTCCAAAATGCCTTTTACCAATCTGATGTCGACACTTGTCATGACCCAATTGAGCCACCTATGAGAATATTCTAAGGAATATTCCTTGGAATATTTTTTTCTTCTTATTGGGTTGTACAAATGCCTAGTCAACCTATACCCAAAATTTGCATGTTTGTCAAAAACAATCAGAACATGATATCTTTCTCATACGAGCTCTGTTTTGAGTGAAACGAGTTTCATTGGGATCCTATAACTGAGACAGATGCAACCGTTCATGTTTTGAGAGATTCTAAGCACTTTTATTTTTGAGAAAAAATTTGCCCCTAATCCAGATTCTGATCACTCCTTCCCACTGACAGGCTTTGGGACCCACAAAAGTTGGTTATCTTATGAGAGATGAATACTCTTCTCCTTCCCAAGTTCTATCAATTGATTCTACTTGGAAAAATCTCCATGACAACCACTTGGGTTCACTGACATGCCTTGCCTTGCAAATGGCTTGACACTTCAACCACTATTCTCCTTTTTGTTGCTCACCCCAATCCAACACTTGATGGTTGCTTGCTAATTAAACACCCTGATGTACCAAAGTGATCCCTGAGTGCTTGGAAAGTTGTTTGATGGCCTTCCTACTGAGAATCATGTTCCTCCTTTGCAACACATGCATCTGATGCAAGCTTCTCGTTGGATCCACTTTTCCAAGTTAAGCCCATTTGAGTGAACTACATCAATAAGTTCCAATATCAGTAATAACAAGAAAATAAATTACCACTCTTTTACCTCCACGGTTCCAAATTCCACATCTAGAAGAATGCATTCGCCATCTCTTTCACTTCTCAATGTCAACACATCAAGTGGTCTACAATGGTTGCAAATGTTTTTGACATTTTTGTCCACTTTCGCTTCTTGATTCCATCATCCTCCAATATTAACATGTTTCTCATTTCATGGTTTGAGAATGAAGGCTAATCATGAGCCTCTTTGTCAAGCATGGACCTTCCAAAATCCCGCGACATCTTGTCATAAGAAACACCATTAACCTTGAAAAACACTCATGTAAGAATATAACTTGACGAGCTCTTCCTTTTGCTTCTTCAAAACAACAAATGTCACATCATGTGAACATCGCCATGTACTCTTAAATCTTAGTGCATAAACCATCGACCAAATACAAGTCGACAAAACATGCTTCTTCAAACAACTGACTTTCAAGTCAAGCAAAAGCATGTACAACAACTTGACGATTTACAACAAGAATTCCACATTCTCATGAAACAATTCATCACATCTCCCTTTCATCTTTGGAGACAAAATCAACTCTTACAAGTCGATATAACATACAGGTAACAATCAATTGACCACACAAGTCGACACTCATGCATGTGAAAATGATCATCATTCTCAAGTCAACAACATACATGTTATCAAAGCAATCAACCAACACAAGTCAATCACTCATGCATGTTCAAGCCCAATGAAACTATTACAAATTCCACTATTCACATACACAACTCTCATGCATGTATAGCAATTCTCAACTCTCTCACAAGTACAATCACAAGTAAAAGAATCATGTTGGTATGTACGAGTACTTAAAGAGCTGAAATGACCAAATTTTATGCAATAAAGTGAGTCAACGCACTCCACTTTTGAACACCTTCTTGGTGTAAACATGCAAGTTCAGGAATGCAACATGCATGCAAATTTGTAGTTGCAAATTTCCATATTTTTTGCATCTAAGTGAGTCAACATAACTCTCCTTTTCCAACATCTTGCTTCATGTAATATGCATGATACTTTCAGGAGAAAATAAATGCATCCAAATAACAAGGAAATGCATTAATAACACAAGATTTGCATCAATTATCAAAAGAAATGCAAGGCCTTAATTGGTTAAGAAATCTAACCATCTATTTCCAAACCATTTCAACGGTGCTTCCTTTTAACTACACTTCATCATGTGTATCATCCTGACCCACATCAATTATGGAATCCTCTTTTCCATTCTTTCCAAAATCTCTCTCCACCTTCTTCAAATGTCGTGGATGACTTGTTGGATGCAAATTCCAACACTTTTCTACAATATGACCCTGCTTATGGAAATGAGTGAAAGATAATTGCATCTTATTTTCAACATGGTTTCCATTATCTAATGGACCTTTGGCTTTCTGTCTCTTTTGTTTTCAAAGTTTCATGTGTATGGCTATCCTCTTCCAACACCTCCAAATAGTATGGTTATTCAAACCACAAAAAGAGCATGTAAATTTTCTCCAAATATTATTTGAAGATTTACCATGTTTATCATAATCAAAAGAAACTTGATTAAAGACAGATTTATACCTTCCACATTCACCTTTGTCGCCTTCTTGAGGAGGTGAATTTGATGAGGTAGTTGCTCTCTTCAGAATACAAACAATGTTTTCAATGACCTTATAGATTCCATCATCCTCTTGTTTTCTGTTTCCACTAGTTGCATGTAACATGTAATGAAAGTCCTCTTGGAACACCTTCATATGCCTCCTTGGCTTTGGAGCATTCTCCATCATGTTGTCCATAACCAAGACCCAAATACCTAGGCATTTCCTTAACCACAATTGGCTCAACTATGCCTTGTGCATGTTTTCCTAACCCTTTACCTTCATAGCCCATCTTCATCAATAATTTGGACCCTATTCCTCTAGTGTGTCTTTCAAAAGCACCAAAACATTCATTTTGAGAGGAAATTGAAGATAAACTTGAATTGCATACCTCATTTTCATGCACATAATTGGCTAGGGTTTCCTTGGCATCATAGAGTTGAATCTCCATCTCATGCATTTTTTCAAGAAGCTAACATCACTTGTTGAAGTTGCCATCACACTTGTAATGCATCAAAAATCTTCACAAAGCTTCAAAAAGTTTCTCAACAAAGAAGCATCTCCCTTCTTTAGCTTACACACATAAACTTGCACACAGTTAAATTTTCCATGCACAAATACAAAACCAATAGCTAATTTTATAGCTAACCTTGGCAAACCATCTCATGTTTAAAATGATCTAACAAGTGATTTGATACCAACTTGATCTGAATGTTGGGAAAATTTGTTAATGCTATGCAAGCTCCCTCATAAGTATTAAAAAATGTGTTTAGGATCGTCTCAAATTAACCAAAATGTGAGGAATTATGTGGCAAGTATTGAGTGTCTTTTATAAGAAATTGATGAGGTTAATTAGTTATTTAAAAAACATATAAAGTAATTAAATTATATAGAAATAAAACACATAAACTCATAACATAAATCTGATAAAGGAGTTCACCCCTCCTAGGCTACATCTCCTTGCACCTGCTTCAATGGCTAGGCCATCTTTGGATTAATGGTCAATTCTTTGATTACATGCACCTGTAGTGCTCCAATGGATTTGCAACCTACTCCATTGGATTTATAAGACCCAAAAACCCAAAAAATGACTATCCAAGCTCTGCAATTGGACTTCAGCTGATCTCGGCTTGACGTCCTCTCCTGGTGGCCCTAGGCTTCCTTAAACTTCAACATAGAAAAATCAAGTACAAAAGTGCCTTTTCGCCTCTACAACCTGTCCCATTATGTTCAGAGAATCCAAATCATCTACGAATGACTCTTTTGGAGCCAAAATTGGTCAAAATTTGAAGAAGTTATGGTCTGTTCAGTTTTCCCTAGGAAAACTCCACCAAATCTAGAGAAACTCCAGTTAACCTCGCCAAAAATGGAGGAACGCCGGATTTAGCGGACTTGACAAAACCGACGCCAAGTTAATCCCGCTTAATTAATGGATACACATGTCTTAATTAACACTAAACTCCACTTAGCGCTGGTGCTGGCTCTTGGTTATGGGGTATGGTCACATGTGGAGAGGGTTGGCCCTCTCTTCCCCAACCGCCAAAGTTTATGTCTTTAAATAAAAATTGCAACCCATATATGCTAATTAACATTTTGTGGCATAGCAATAAAGCATTATGCTTGTGTGGGTGAGGTCGTGAGTTCGATTCCTTGGCTTGCCAAAACAATTTTACCCGACCTTTGAGAGGGCACGTGGCGGCCTCCGGGCTTTCCACATGTCAGCCACTCATTGGTCCTCCAAAATGCCTTTGACCAATCCGATGCCAACACTTGTCACAACCCAATTGAGCCACCTATGGGAATATTTTGGGAATATTCCAAGGAAAATTCCTTGGAATATTCTTTTTGCTCATTGGGCTATACGGATGCCTAGTCAACATCCCACTCAGCTTGTACCCAAAATTTGTTTATTTGTCAAAACGATAAAAACGCGATATATTTCTCATACGAGATCCATTTTGATTGAAATGAGTTGTGTTGGGATCATATCGCCGAGACAGATGTGTTTTTTAGGTTTTGAGTGATTCTAAGCACTTTTATTTTTGAGCAAATTTTTGCCCCTAATCTAGATTCCAATTAATACAAGAGAAACAATTAAATCATCACATTACATAGTGATTTTGTGGGGAAATCCACAGCTAAAACTCCTGGCTATCTGTATATTACATTACTTAGAAAATATGAGAAGATTACAATGCTTTACTCAATCCC
This sequence comes from Pinus taeda, assembly GCA_000404065.3. Lineage (NCBI taxonomy): Eukaryota > Viridiplantae > Streptophyta > Pinopsida > Pinales > Pinaceae > Pinus > Pinus taeda. Next base: position 13,974 of record APFE031281243.1, on the reverse strand, counting down.
AAGCAACCTCTGCACTATCTCTGTCTGTCTCTCAACTTCCTAGACAAGCCTTGGCCAATACTTAACCAATTTTCTGCTTTCCCAAGTCCCTATTTCCTTGCGCTATTTCTTTGGGATCTATCCCCTATTAATTAGGGAAATTCCTCAATTGGAATTGCACAATACATCACAGGCCTTCCTCTGACTACACCACCTGTACAATTTGGATGATTATATAATTGATAGTACACTACCTTGAACTCCAATCTCAACTGGGTAACTCTCAAATCACACATGCATGAGTTATTTATGGCCGAATTATTACTTAACTAGTTGAACACATGAAACGACAACCCATTGTTAGATCTCCTACTAGTTCATCCACCAGTTGGAACTAGTTTAACTGACTTTAACTCAGTTAAATTGAATTAATTAATTATGACTCAAAATAAACTCAACCAGGGCTCCTATAAAGTAGGATCCACTCTACATGACTCAAGTTAGACCCTCAACTCGAATTAACTGAACCAACTAAGTCAAGTTAAATTAATTAACTCATACAAGTTGTCTTATGATGTGGAATTATAATTTTCTTCTCCTAATTTAATTCAAGCGAAAATTAAATAAGGATTTTCTTGTTCTATTTTCAACACATCTCCTCCAAATCGCTCCCAAATATGATATCATCTACATACATGACAATTATTAGAAAATTATCACCTTCAAGTTTGATATATAAATTGTTTTCCGTGGATCCCTTTTTGAAGGCTTGCCACTGAAGATGTTTATCTAGCTTTGCATACCATGAAATTAGAGTTTGTTTCAAGCCAAAAAGGGCCTTTTTCAACCCACACACTCGATTCTCATCATCACCCCACAAAAAACCTTCAGGATGTTCTATATGAATTTCCTCTTATATATCACCATTCAAGAAAGTTGATTTAACATCCGTTTGATAAAATTTAATTTTCATGTAGCATGCAAAGGCCAAAAACATTCTTATTGCATGTAATCTAGCTACTGGTGCAAAATTTTCATCAAAATAAATACCTTCTACTTGAGTATACCCTTTACACACAAGGCTTACTTTGTTCCTTACCACCTTTCCTTCTTCATTTAGCTTGTTCTTGAATACCCACTTGCTTCTAATGTTGTTTTTATTCTTTGGCCTTAGTATAAGCTCCCATGTATTTTGTTTATCAATCTAATCTAGCTCTTCATTCATTGCCTTAACCCAATTTTGATATTCTCTAGCCTCATTAAAGCTTTTAGGTTCAATTTGAGACAATAATGCAAAGTGCACTTGATTGAAGCTATCCAAAAATTCCCTCCTTGTTTGTACTCCAAGCTCTTTGTTCCCAAGAATTTTGCTTTCCGAGTGCTTCGTTTAGATGTGACTTGGAGGAGCCTTATTTCTAGTGGAGGTCTTCCTTTCTTCTTTCTCTTCTTCATCCTTGTTTGAAATTTCTTGGTCCTCATATTCTAAGAAATCATGATCAACTACAACATATTTGGAATCATTAGATTTAGGCAATGCTTCATCAACAACAATATCAATACCTTCAATTACCTTTTCGGTTCTCTTGATATAGCATTTCCATCCCTTGATCTTGGATGAATGACCAAGGAATATGTTGGGTTGTGTTATATTCTTTCCACATAGTTAACATGGGGTTTGAGGGGTACCCGTAACCCCACTTTATGGGGTCCGGGGCAGCGCCCTGGAAAATTTTGGTTTTG
>APFE031281241.1:76138-101598 GCA_000404065.3 Pinus taeda | reverse complement strand
ACGTGGGAGCCCAAGTCCGTACTAGACCACAATCGAATCACACAAGGAGGAATCACCCAACCTTAATGCGAGAACAAAAGTGACTAGGTTTAACGACGTCGGAGCACGTCTCTAGCCTAGACCTATAGAATGTGAGCATTATGTTCCAATGCTTTTTTAAGTTCATTCGGTTTATTTTATGGCTGATCTTTAGTTAAGTTTCGATTTCAGGTCCTACCGTATGTGATCTTTCACAATTGCCTAGATGCAAGCTATATGCCAAAGAATACCATTTTGTTCGATGAATACTAACCACGAGAGGTTTAAGAATTTTCAATCAAACAAAATGAGCACAATCAATCAAACACCCTAATGCATCTAATGGAAAATAAATAAAACTTTTTCTTTCAAGAATACAAATCAACGAAAAGTTCTATTCCATCAACTATTGAACGCAAAAGAGATTTGTTTTATTTCTTTTTCAAAGGCACAATGCACTAGAATGAATTTTGAAAGACAATAACACCGGGTAAAAGAGATGATTTCACTTAATGAGAACACAATGAAATCCCAAGACACCAAAACAGTTCTTCAAACCAAAAGAAAAACAAAGGCTTGTACGAGCTATGTGATCCAAGCTCAAACAAAGCTAGAATGAAATCCAAGAAAGAAAGAAGCAAGTCACTCGGAAATCAACCAAAAACACTTCAACAATCACTGAACAAGTGCAAAAAGCAACCACAAAGTCGGCTGGAAAGTCAAGAAACCCAAAACTCCCACGGAAGGCTCGACACGCACGGCCACTAGATGTCCTAGGGTTAAGGTGTGAAATCGATAGAAAGAAGCAAACACCCAAAGGACGGAGGTTAAGAACCAGTCAGACAAGGATCAAACACACTCCAGTAATTGAAAAAGATGTGGCAAGATACAAATCCAAGCTCAGAAGGCAGGCAAACAAGCAAACTCAAAAAGCTAAGAGGCCTGGCGCAACTGTCAAGCTGTAACTCGCGCTATACAGGGATTGGCGTGGGTTTTCAGTTAGCAACAAGGGCCACTAGCACGACTGTCAAAGCAAAAACCGCGCTAATGAAGTTTGCCAAGTCAAAAACAAAAATAAGTGGTCCAAGGCTTGGTTTACAGTATCTAGGCAAGCCAGGAAGCAAGAGGCAACAAGAAATTCAATCCAAAACGCTATCCAAGCAAGCAAACAAGAGAAAACCAAAGAGGCAAGACAAACTCCAAATCGTTCAGTCCGTAAACCAAACCGGAGATTGACTGAAGCGGCTTTGATCTACTTCACTAATGCAAAGAAATAGTTTTTCGAAGGCTATCTGGTCGTGTTTCAGACTCCGTCTAAGTTTACAAATTAAACAACAAGCTAAATTCCCCAGCGGAGTCGCCAAATTGTTGGAGAGGTAAATCCCCTCTATGGATAGAGGCGATCCCTACTAGCCCAGAACGGGTCTAGCAACAATCAAACAATGCTATCATGCAAGTCCCTAATTGAAAATAAAAGGTAGGTGATGGAGACCTACTTGGGTTCCAACGCTTTTGTTCGTAGAAGAGACGTCGCCCACGCTTCTTTGTCTTGGCCAGTCACAATCCTCCACTATCCCCATGAACGAACACCTGCACACAAAGAGAACAACACAAACACAAGCGTGAAATCTAATAAATGCAATTATACATCAGTCAGGAAGGATATAATTCAACATCAATCATTACAAGGACAATGAGAATGGAACCATAATGATAGTCATCTATTATTAATAATCAACAAAGGAGAATACAACCAGCGTCCTGATGTCAAGTCCTCCTTTGGCTCAGTGCTCAGCTACACAAGTCTTGCAAAGCTTGAAGGGATGAGGGACAAGCCTCTCTCTCTTTGGTGACAAGGTCTCCTTACTTAGGCTAAGCCTTATGGACACAAAGAAGGCTCTTGCAACTCTAATCTCTTGATATCTTCCTTTCAGCACCAGTGCTATTACCACTAGCTTGCTCAAGACATGGAGACAATATTTTATAGATGAAAAGGAAGGGATAAGATCAATCACAACAATAATGGATTTGGCTTCATCACTTGGAAACTTCTATGGAATGGTGGCAAACTACTTCCCATTCAAGGAGATTCGAAGCCAAACCATCCTCACTTAACTTAGATTCAGTTGGTGAATGAGTTGGAGAGAAATTTCGGAGGTTGATTGGTTAAAAACTTTGCCCAAAAAGGTTGGCAGGATTGCGACTCTGGGACAGAGCTCTAATAGCGCGCCCTTTTTATAGGATTTTCCCCATTGGCGCGGGCAGAATAAAGTGGGCCAGCGCTAATGTAAAAATGGCTATTTTTAAGGGCAAGCTGCAGGAGATGTCTTCAGGGCATATGAAGCTCATGTGCAGAGGGAAATGATGCAAGTGGTTTCAAGTCTTGTCACTTCTCACAAGTCCCGGAATGAGTCCTCCAAGGTGCAGGAGAGGGGTAACAGTGACGGTGACAAATGGTGACAAATTACTGTGTAACAGCTACCATTCTGAAGTATTTCATGGGGAAGTTCTTAACTACCCTACCTACGATAAGGAGCATTATGCCATGGTGCAAGCTGTGAAGAAGTGGAAGCAATATCTGATGGGAAAGGAGAGAATAATCCACACAGATCACCAGTCATTACAGTACCTACTGGCCCAGAATAAGCTACAACAGACCAGGCATTACAAGTGGATGGGGTTTTTACAGCAGTTTCATTCTGTGATCAAGTATAAGAAGGGAAGCATAAGCAATTTGGCCAATATGCTTTCAAGGCCACCCACATCAAATATTACAACTTTGGGGACTCTTATGCACATGGAGCCATTCACCCATGATGCATACAAAGAGGCATATTCAGAAGATGAGGACTTCAAGGAGGTGTATCAGCAGTTGCAGAGTCAGAGTCATGTGAATGATGGCGACAAAATCGTTGACTACCATCTCCAGGATGGGTTACTCTACATGATGGATAAGCTATGTGTTCCTAAAGGTGAGCATTTTCAGATGATTAAAGAGGCTCACACCTCCAAGGTTGCAGGGCAATTTGGTGTATGGAAGATCGTGGCTAACTTACAGAAGTATGTGTATTGGTGCAAGATGCAAGAGTAGGTAGCTAGGTTCATAAGAGGATCCATGATTTGTTGTACCTGTTAGATAATTATATATTACAGAGCAATGGAACACATAAAATATTGGAAAAATATAAACACATAAAACAAGAGAGACACAGATATATGTGGTTCACCCAGTTTGGGCTACATCCACGGAGAAACAACCAGTCCTTATTTTTATATTATCCAGCAAACTGAAGAGATACAACCTACAATAGATCCATTGTAATTCCCTCCTTGCTCTCAATCTCCTCTCTCTTCCTCACTCAGAATACAGATCTACATAGACGCAATACAATTCCCTCATATATTGCAAGGGGTTGCCATCTAGGGAAAAAAACCCTAAATTAAACATAACTTCTACCGTCAGATCTCCGCCTAATGAACGGCCCAAATTGACTATGAAATTACAACATTTTACAAGGCAATTTTACATATATTCTTAGCGTCAGGGACGCTGCCCCCAATCCCCCCACTAGGGAGGGGCTCCCAAAAGGTCACAGCCACCCCCCGTGGACCCCCCCTACAACAAATATTTTACGGGCAGCAACAGAAATGGGGTCCAATGTGGCGATACCTTTGAATACAGAAGATAATCAGGCTCCACACCCAACAATCTCCTACTTGGAGACTGATTATAGAAACTCCATCGCTGCTTCATTTGTTGGACAATGACTCCACTTTGGACTTGGTTGTTTCTCATCTTCTTCATCATACTTGAAGACCAATTGAAACTGAGCAACTTGTCAATTTCTCCCTGGTTACAACTTTTGTTAACATATCTGCAGGATTCTGGCTAGTGTGTATCTTTTCCAGCTTCAATTGTCCATCTTCCAACACTAACCATATGAAATGGTACTTAAGCTATATATGTTTAGTCTTGGAATGAAATGCAGAGTTCTTTGCAAGATGTATGGCACTCAGGCTGTCACTGTATAACTTTCCCAACTCTTGCTTCTTACCCAATTCATCCAGAAACCTTTGTAACCAAACCATTTCTTTACTAGCCTCTGTAGCAGCAACATACTCTGCTTCTGTTGTTGAGAGTGCAACAACACTTTGCAGTTTTGAGACCCAACTGACAGTTGTTCCACCTACAGTAAACATATACCCTGTTGTGATCCTCCTGTTATCTCTATTACCCACCATATCTGCATCAACATATCCCTGTAGAGCAATGTTTGAACCACCAAAGCATAATTCTTGATTTGTGGTACCTCTCAAATACCTGAGAATCCACTTCACTGCCATCCAATGTTCTTTTCCTGGATTGTTAATCTACCTGCTTACAACTCCCACTGCATGTGCAATATCAGGCCTTGTGCAGATCATTGCATACATTAAGCTTACAACTATCAATGCATATGGAACTTTAGACATATGAGCCATTTCTCCCTGAGTCTTGGGACATTCCTCCTTACTTAATTTGAAATGGCTAGCCAAAGGTATACTAACTATTTTTGCATTCTACATATTAAACCTTTTCAACACCTTTTCTATGTACTCATTTTGAGACAATGTTAATTTGTGATTCTTCCTGTCTCTAGTTATTCTCATACCAAGGATTTGTTTTGCAGCACCCAAATCTTTCATTGCGAATGAGTATGCCAATTTTCTTTTGAGCACATTTATTTCCTGCATGTTAGAACCTGCAACAAGCATGTCATCTACATACAATAACAATATAATATAGTTGCCATCATTTTGCCTTTTGAGATAAACACAATGATCAGAGTGACATCTAGTATAACCTTGTTCAAACATAAACCTATCAAATTTTAGATACCACTGCCTTGGAGCCTGTTTTAAGCCATACGAGCTCTTCTTCAACATGCACACTAGCTTCTCCTTCCCTTTTACCTCATATCCTTGTGGCTGCTACATATATATCTCTTCCTCCAAATCCCCACGAAGAAAAGTTGTCTTTACATCTAACTACTCAAGATGCAGATCTTCAGCTGCTACTAGACTTAAAATAGTTCTGATTGAAGTCATTTTAACAACAGGAGAAAATATCTCATCAAAATATATACCCTTTTTTTGTGCAAACCTTTTCACCACAAGTCTAGCTTTATACCTTTTTCTACCTCCGTCTTCTTCCTTCAACTTGTAAACACACTTATTCTGCAACGTTGTTTTACCTTCAGGCAACCTAACTAAGTCCCAAGTCCGGTTATGTGCTAAGGAGTCCATCTCTTCTTTCATGGCTTGCCCCCACTTCTTCCTAGTTTCTACCTGTACTGCGTCTTCGTAACATTCTGGTTCACCAGAATCAATCAAAAATACATAATATAATGAAGGAATCAAAAATACATAATATAATGAAGGAGAGTATCGTTCAGGGGGTCTATTTATCCTGGTAGATCTTCTAACACCCCTTTCAGGTGTTTGAGGTGCTTGTTGTTGTTGTGGTTGTTGTTCTAGCTGTTGATCATTATAATTTTCAGGCACCATCACTTTTCCTATGATCTTGTCAAGCACTGTGTATTCTCTGTTTTCTTTTTCCTGTTTCTTTTCCTACAGCTGATCCTTATACAAAACATTTTCATTGAATATGACATCTTTTCTCCTAATGATTTTGTGTTTTTCATAATCATAAAAGTGATAACCAAAATCATTAACACCATATCCAATAAAGGTACATTTCTTTGATTTTGCCTCAAGCTTTGTTCTATTTTCTTTATTAATGTGTACAAAGGCTTCACAACCAAAAGTCTTTAAAAAAGAGTAGTTTACTTTTTTACCTGTCCATGCCTCCTCTGGAATACCACCATCCAAGGAACTTGAAGGCCCTCTATTTATTAGATAAACAACAGTATCTACAACATCTGCCCAAACTTGTAAAGGCAATCCTGCATGCAATCTCATGCACCTTGCATGCTCCATGATTGTCATGTTCATCCTTTATGACACACCATTTTCTTGTGGTGTTCCTGGAACTGTCTTCTCTCTACAAATTCCATTCTCTAAACAGTACCTATCAAACTCTCTGCTGCAATATTCACCTCCATTGTCTGATCTGAGACACTTCAACCTTTTTCCTGTCTCATTTTCAACCAAAGCTTTCCATTTCTTGCAAGTATCAAATACATCAAATTTGTTTCGAATACAATAAATCTAGGTTTTTCTAGTTGCATCATCAATAAAAGTAACATAATAATGAGAGCCACCAAGAGATGATATCTAAGCAGGTCCCCATACATCTGTATGCAGAAGCTCTAATTTTTCACTCTTCTTTTCTTTCCAACTCTAAAGAATCTGACTCTCTTCTGTTTTCCACAAACACAATTCTCACAAAATTTTAAATCAACATGCTTCAAACCTGTTAACAAATTTCTTGAGTGAAGAATCTACATCCCCTTCTCATTCATGTGCGCGAGCCTGTGATGCCACAATATCGTATCTTCTCCTATAGAGTTTAAAGCATTAATAGAATTAGAAATACCATTGCATAAATACAATGTACAAAACTTTCCTCCTTTCGCTATTACCAAGGATCCTTTAGTGACCTTCCAGGTTTTATCTGTGAAAGTATTTACGCAACCTTCACCTCCCAACTGGCCTATTGAAATCATATTTCTCTCCAGATTTGGAACATGCCTTACCTCCTTCAATAGCCACTGATTTCCATTTTGTTGTTTTATGAAAATCGTACCCATTCCAATGATTTTACAGGGTTTATCATCACCCAATCGAACTTGCCCAAAATCTCCTTGAACATAATCATAAAAATGTTTCCTATCAGGTATGGCATGGAATGGGGCCCCTGAATCTACCACCCAGGAATCAATAATATTTTCTAATGAAAGAATCAAAGCATCTTGCAACACATCACCTGTTACATTCACTTCATGATTATTTTCTTGCTACGTGTCTCCTTCTTTTCCCATTTGAGACTTGCAGTCTTTCTTCAGCTGTCCTTCCTTCCCGCATTTCCAGCATGCTATCCCCAATCTAGACTTGGATCTACCTTTTCTTGAATTACTACGATATCCAGGGCTCTTTCCTCTTTCCATTTTTCTTCCCCTAGTCTCTGTAGTCAAAGCATTACTTGATGTCTCACCGGAGCTTTTCTGTCACATTTCCTCGCTAAGGATTGCACCGCCAATATCATCAAACTTTAAAGTACTAGATCCAGAGACATAGTTATTAATGGCTATAACTAAACCATTCCAACTTTCTGGAAATGAACACAAAAATAACAAATCCCTAACTTCATCATCAAAATTTACCCCTACAGAACTTATTTGACTGGTAATTGTATTAAACTCATTTAAATTATCAGCAACATATCCACCTTCTGACATCTTCATATTAAATAAATGCTTCATAAGAAATATCTTATTTGAGGCCAAGGGTTTTTCATATAGTTTGGCCAATGTCAACATTAAACCCTCTATTGTCATTTCCTTTGTAATATTAAATGCTACCGACGCCACTAGGCACAACCATATTGTTCCAAGTGCTTTTCTGTTGAGAATATCCCATTTTGTGTCTATCATACTTGTCAACCTCTTTGTCTTTCCACTCAATGGTTGGTACAGGTCTCTCTGGTACAAATAATCTTCTATCTGCATCTTCCACAGCTGGTAGTTTTGGCCGTTAAATTTTTCGACCCTAAACCTACCATCTTCCGTCATTGCTCCCACTCGAACCAAGAACCCTTCTCTCCTACGAGTTTATCAGCCAAAAAGACCTTCAGCTCTGATACCAATTGTTAGAAAATTATATATTACAGAGCAATGGAACACATAAAATATTGCAGAAATATAAACACAGAAAATGCATAAAACAAGAGAGACACAGATATACGTGGTTCACCCAATTTGGGCTACGTCCACAGAGAAACAGCGAGTCCTTCTTTTTATATTATCCAGCAAACTGAAGAGATACAACCTACAGCAAATCCGTTGTAATTCCCTCTTCGCTCTCATTCTCCTCTCTCTTCCTCACTCAGAATATAGATCTACATAAATGTAATACAATTCCCTCATATATAGTGAGGGGTTTCCTTCTAGGGGAAAAAAACCTAAATTAAACATAACTTCTAACATCAGATCTCTGCCTAATGAACGGCCCATATTGACTACGAAATTACAACATTTTACAAAGCAATTTTACATATATTCTTATCTTCGGGGGTGCTGCCTCCGATCCCCCCACCAAGGGGAGCTGCCAAAAGATCGCAGCCGCCCCCTCTGGACCCCCCCCTGCAGCGAATATTTTATGGACAACATTGTCGCCCCATTACGAATTGGGGTCCAATGTGGCGATACCTTTGAATACAGAAGATAATCAGGCTCCACACCCAACAGTACCAACAAGCCTAGCAACAGGAAACAAGGTTTGTATCACCCCTTACCTGTACCTACTCATCCTTAGGAAATCATTTCCATGGACTTTGTGGGAGGTTTACCGACAATGAGGAAGGGAAATGACTACCTATTCGTGGTAGTTTACAAGTTCAGTAAGATGTGTGTTCTAATGCCCTATAAAAAGACCATCAGCGGAAAAGAAGCACTAAAATTGTTCTTTGGACATGTTTGGGTACACTTTGGGATACCAAGGAGCATCATTTCAGACAAGGATATAAGATTTCTCAGTGCATTTTGGACTACAATATAGGAGAAGATGGACATGAAGTTGAAGGGATCTACATCATTCCATTCATAAACAGATGGGTGGACAGAAATAGTCAACAAGACTTTGGTGTAGCTTCTAAGGGGTTACAACCAGAATAATCCGAAGACCTAGGATGAGAATATGGAATATATACAACATTCTTATAATAGAGTGGTCCACACTTCTATAGGAAAGACCCCATTTGAAACTTGTTTTGGATATTTTCCACCTTCACCTTTGGATATTGCATATGGACAGCAAGGAGGAGTGGGGGAAGATCTTACAAGAGATGATTTGAGTGCTAAAAATTTTATGAAGAAGATCAGGCAGATCCATCTATAGTTATAGGAAACACTGCAGAAGTTGCGGGTGAAGTATAAGTCCAGGCATGATCAACATAGAACAGAGAAATAATTCAAGGTGGGAGATAGAGTATGGTTACAGTTGAACAAGGAGAGGTTGCAGGGCTCTGGTAAGAAAATCAAGGCTCTAAGGCATGGTCCCTTTGAGATACTAGAAAAGGTGGGTGATAATGCCTATCGACTCAGTTTACTACCATCTATGAGCTTTTACTCAGTTGTAAATGTAGAGAATTTGAAACTCTATGAACCTTCCATGCTAGATCAGGAAGAGGAATAGCTCCTACCTTCTGTGGAGGATTTGGCACCAGATTCTCAAGCAGAGTTTTCAGAAGATACAGTTTTGCAGAAGAGGTCCAGAACTACAAGACAATGGCAACAAGACCTTTGGTAGATTAGGTTTAAGGGAAAACTTCCAAGCAAAGCTAAATGGTACACCAGAGAGAAGGTGGAGGAAAAATTTCCTCACCTCATTCAGCAAATGCTTTTGTGGACCAAACGCCTCCTAAAATGGGGATATGTGATCCGAATTGGATCATTATATTGTTTTTCATCCATCTCGATGCATTTGGAGTGGAAAAAGTGGAGGAATCATATTACGGAACAATTTTTACCAGCATGACCCAGTTTGGCAAAACAAGGTCTGAAACCTTCTGGGAGCATTTTGAGGCATCAGACGATGTTTTTTAGGGGTAAAAATTTTCCGCATCAACATGACACATTTTCTTTCTATTCTACACACATAAATATTTCCAACGGCATAAGAATCACGTCAATCGAAGTCCGTATGAAAAAGTTATGCCACTTAGAAGTTGACCTTCCTATTTTCACACCTATAGTTCGGGAGGATGCCACGTCAGCCCCCATTATTCATTGAAAAGGGGCCATCCACGTGTTTGTGATGTAGAAGACTCTAGAAGAATCTATTTTGTAACTCTAGTTAAGAGTTGATGTAGTCAAACTTGACCACTAGTAGGCTATCGGGCTGTGTTATAATCGGGCCACTAGGAGGAAGAGGCATTCCATTCTTTCGAGAGAATTTTGTTCCATAGTTGAGCAAAGATATCCAAGAGAGATAGGAGGTAGAGAACATAGAGAGGATCTATGCATTGTAGTAGCCCATGGGCCACAGACATTACTTCTTTGTAATTGCAGCCATATTTCTAGATAGAGAAAGAGAGTGAAGCGGCCTCACCTTCTAGCGGGGTTTTCTCCAAAAAGGGTTTCCCTGAGAGCAAATAATGTTTATTATATGTGTGTGAGATTATTTTTTCATTGTATTCTTTTCTGCATAATTTACTTTTACATGCATGCACTAATTACAGTAAGATCTACAGATCTAGAAATTAAATAAATTTGTAAGTATAGAACCTCATATTTTTAATATAATATTATAAGATCTATTATGACAAACTATCCAATGGAATATCCACAAAATTTTCTCTATCACCTATAGCCCCCTCTATGCTTAGCTCTTTATTGCTCATACCATAGAACCACTGCATGTGACCACCAGTATAACACTTAGGGGCTACGGTATCAGAGTCTCTATCCACCGTAACTCTATTAAAATAGAATTTATGAAATCATATTATCCCTATGCTCTTAGTCCCTTTTCTCTTAGAACCCCTCTTGTTTTACCTCCATGGGACTACAACTTGGGACCACTAGTATAATACTTAAGCGCTACAATATCGGAGCCTTCCTTCATCGTAACTTTCTTTAGAAAAATCTTATGAATTTACAGAGTTTAGGTGACTTCGCCCATTTTTGAGTTTGGCCCCCTTACCCTTTCTCCTCTATGGGGCCAGGTGTCGTGACCGTAGGCTCAACGCTTAGGTGCTAAAGCCTTTGGGCTTCTGTTAGGGTCCTATCTCCCTTTGTATTCACACTCTGCCCTTGGTCCTTTAGGTCCTCATGACCAAATGCCACTCAACCTTAGAGCCCCTTTCATCGGAAATTTTTCAAAAAGATTTGTAGAGGAGTTCTGATATTCACATCCTGATATGGTTCATAGCAATTAGGTGCTAAAAATTCTCTCCACTCTGGGATCTTTGGATCTCTCCCACCCATGTTCTAGTCCGCATCAGAAGCCTTCTCATCAAGAACTTTTCAAAATGCAATTTCAAAGGGGTTCTAAAAACTCCGACCTCTAATATTCTACATAACACGTGGGTGCTCCTCTCTTTCTATGCTCTTGGTCCTATGGGTCCTCGTGACCAAATGCCAACAACATCGGAACTCCTCCATTATATCATAATTTTTTATAAAACGATTTAAATAGGGGTTACGAAATCTCTTTCCTCTAAAATGTCGACCTCTGAGATGACGTCACATTGAGGTCATCATCTCCACATGGCGCTCCTGCATCGTGACATGTGTCATCCAAATTTGCCCCATTAGGCCCCTAAAAATGTCAAAATGGACTACCATGTGTCTATTGTATGGCAACATCATACTGATGTCATAAGCCATGTATGTTTCTCAGGGAAAATCACTAGTTGCCATGTGTCTTCTTCGGAGGGGAGAGAAAAAGGCCCTCGATTCCTTGGATTTTCAATGATTTCCTTTGTATATCCTTTTCTTGGCAACCTCGCAGTTATTTAAATAATTTCAATTTCTAAGGAGTTACGAAACTCCGAGATTCTGATACCATTCTACTTTGAAGTCTTCTCCTTCCTATATCAGGGCCTGAGATGCCAAAGCTCTGATATGCCATTTCAGATCCACTTTTAAAATAAACCGCCAAGGTCTCCCTATTCCTTCCTCTAATATCCTGCAATCTCTATACATTGCTTGCTGGTCCTTTTGATATCGGCTCCCAATATTTCGGCCCCTTTTCGATTTTGACCCTCTTTTTTGGCTTTGGGACTTAGTCTCTCCCTTATGGTTTTTCCTTTCGAACATCAAAATTGCACCTATACTTCCCTATACTAGGGATGAAAAATAAAATCATTTAACACAACTATAAAATAGTATTATAAGTAACAACAAGTTGAACCAAAAATAAATGTCTTTATGTCAAACTCACTTGAACAAGAGTGAGGATTTTTTCTATAATATATATATATATTATAGAAATTTAATCTATATTTATAATATATATTATTTTTCATCAATTAATTAAATCTTATATTACATTTTATATATATATATAATATATATATATAATATATTATATGGTAATATATAATTAAAATATTTGTTTAGACATATATATAATATTAATGTGATTGTTAGCAGTATTACTAGTTTTCACTGGTGTAGTGGTTGTTATTAGTGGTATTATTTTTCGAACACTCTCTAAACATATAGAGATCTAACAATTCATTCGCATCACTGTTTTTATGTTCTTGACTCTCAACAAATACTCTTATCTTATTGTTATTTTTTTATATTCATATATATTAATATTGTTTTTAATAATATTATTAATTTTTTTAAGAATATTGAATATTTATAATTAAATTGTTATTAATATTATTAATATTATTACTTTCCTAACACGCTTTTACATTTACATATTAATATTATTAATATGGTTTATTTTATTGATACATATATTTCTTAATATTATTATTGTAACTGATATTATTAATTTTCCCATTTAAGATAAATAGTCTATATTGCTTTAAATAAAGAATGATTATTTTGTCATGGTTAATTTTTAAAAATGGTAAAGAAAAGTTGGTTAGGGAAGAATGGTAAAGGAAGGTTGGTTATGGTGTATGTATTTGTGATTTTCATTCGTTTATTTTGATGATATTTCATAAAGATGTTTAAATAACTATATGTGTTTTATTATTGTAATGTTATTTTTGTTTTTTAATGTAATGAGAGACCCTATCCAGGGTGTGAAGATGCAGTGGAAAAGATGTTTTATATTTAAATGATTTTTTTAATCTAAAATTATAAGGGTTTTGATATCCTTACACAAACAATCTCGAAAAAAATAAATAAAAATTAAAAATTAAAAATAAAAATTTGTATGGCTTTCACAATCATAGTTGATACAATTCTTGGTTGATTTGCCACTACACCAGATTTGCAAGTTGTGTCATTGTCGACCTCTTTTCTTCTTGTGGGACACCTCACCATCGGATTCAAATAGTGGTCCACCTTGCCTCCCTGTCGTTTCTATTCCATTGCCTCCTCACCTCTACTAGAGGTCAAATCCTGGTTCAGATTCATCTCTACCTCCAACCTGTTTTCTTCTTAAAATGATCTCACCTCCATTGTTGCAATGTAGTTTAGTAGTGCTAACCTTAGCAATATCTCCATGGCCAATAACATTGTTGTGGATTTGAAGAAATTTGATCTTAAGAGCAAGAGGGTTTTTGTCCAGGCTTATTTTAATGTCCCCTTCGATGAAAATCAAAACACCACCAACGATACGTGTATCAGGGTCATCACATCCACCATCAAATATGTGATCAACAATGGTTCCAAGGTTGTTCTTACCAGTCATCTTGTGGAAACCCTAAATATTTTAGTCAGTGCCCTATCTCTAGGGGATTTTGGTGCCATTACTACAAATCTATTAATCTAGGTGAAATTTCCTTTGCAACAAGATTCTTCCCCCCTCTAAAGTGATGCAATCATTCTCAATCTCTCGAGTTTTTTAGTCTTTGTGAGGTTGATATCAGGGGTAACCTATATATGCAGGTGAAAATTATCAACTTTGTCTCTACACTTCTAGCCATAATTCAAAATCATAGAAGAATCCCTTCTGCCTCAATGCAGATTATATATGGGGGTAGTGATCTAAAATGGAGCAGATTAGTAATGTTGTGCTAATTCCCCATTCAAAATAAAACCCAAGATGATTATCATTTTCTTATCAATTGCTTATGGATTCAATATTTTTGCTTAATTAACTGATTCCCATGAGAGTTTCTTATGTAAATGTTAAAAATAATTTAACATAAATCATATGTTGAACAACAACAATATAACAACAAAGAACATCAAAATATAACATGCAACAAGCACATGATAAAGGAGTTGATAAGCATCTTGGGGTTTTAAGCTGAATGTGGAATTAGCACAACATTACTAATCTGATCCATTTCAGATAAAATTGGTATCAAAGCACTGGTTTTTGCTTACTATATTTTCTTTGTGAAAGAAGGATTTAATTGTTTGCAAGTTTATGTCATGCGTACAAGGTTAAAGCTCAAAAGAGTTGAAGGAAAGCTAGTTGAAAGCCTTGAAATTGGGTCAAGTAGAAGAAGAGAAAGGTTGTCAAAGTCTTCTACACCAATACATCCTCAAGTTGCAGAAGTTGTAGTTGAGTCTTCAGAGCCCATGTCTCATGAAGGAGAACCTATCATGAAAAAATATTATAAGACCTTCAAAAATGATTTCTTTGATATGACAGAGATGGTGAAGGTCCTCTATGAAGAGAGGAACAAAATATTGCAAGGAGAAAGATCCAAGCCTCCCAAACGAGAAGGATCTTCAGGAGGAGGTAATGGGAATGGAGGAAAACCTCCACCGTCTCCAACATCTTCTTCATCTTCTTCTTTGAAAGCATCTTCACCCTTTTCCACTAATACCACCGCTACTCATACTCATCATCATTCTTTGAAAGATACCGATAAATCACCTTTTCTAAAGCTTGGTGTTAAATTCGAGTTGCCTATGTACAATGGTGAAGTGAATGTAGAGAAGTTGGATAATTTGATTAGTCAAATGGAGGTGTATTTTAGAATTCAGAACCTTCAAGAGAATGATAACAAAATTCAGTTGGCTTCATTGAGAATAGAGGGTACAACACTTGTATGGTGGGAATCAAGGACTCAAGATGAGATCAAAAAACATGGTAAAATCTCTATTACTTGGTTTGATTTCATTGCTTCTATAAAAAGACAGTTCTACCCTTTAGCTCATATGCAAAAATATATCATGAATTAGCAAAATTTCAGACAGTTAAAAGGTCAAAATGTGTAAGAGTATACTCAAAAGTTTAGGAAAAGAGATCTTATGCTAGGAGTAGACTTACAGTCACAAGATACTTTGTTGAAATACATAGGAGGGTTGCATAGCTATCTTCAACATACCATTATTATGTTTATTCCCACTAATCTTGATGAGGTATGTGTTCAAGCTACACACCTCGAAGCAAGAGGGAAAAATGTAAAAGAAGAATTCGTTTCAGAGTGGTGAAAAAGGGAAGAAATTAAAAGGAAAGCAAAAGAAAAATGCTTCTGTTAAGAGAGAAGAGAAGAAACCTGTGTGCAAGAATTGTTCCAAAGAGAACCATGATGAAGCACATTGCTAGAAGATTCATCCAGAATTACGACCAAAGAAATCTAACAATAAAGGGAAACATAGGACAAACATTGATGCACAACAAGACTTTGGTTATGACTCAGATGACGAAACGAATATTATAGCCACAGTCACTAAAAGGAAAGAAGTCATGGCAAAGACAAGCAAAGAGGAAGTCGTGGCAAGCACCAACATAGCAAATAACTCCAATAACATCTCAAATGAGGAAAACATAATAGAGTTGTTCCATATCAGAGTTATTTCAAAACACACCAAGATTTATACATTGTTAGACAGTGGATCTCAGGCCAACTTAATTTCTACGAATTTGGTCAAGAAATTGATTCTGGAAACCGTGCCTCATCATAAATCATATCCGTTGGGTTGGATAACCAAGGATGCCAATTTGCAGGTCACACAGAAAAGAATTTTCAGGTTTGCAATTATCTCCAATTTCATTGATGAAGTCGAATTAGATGTTGTGCTATTAGATATTTCTGGGATTGTTTTGGGAAGCCCATATTTGTATGACAGGAAATTTGTTTTCCACCGATTTGAGAACAAATATCATTTTTTCAAAGACGGAGTGGAGTATATTGTGAGAGCCCATCGTAGAAAGCTTAGTCTGTCTTTAGCGAGTGCGAGGGAAATGAAGCGACTAGTCAATTCCAGCAAGAGTCTCGTGCTCCTTATGATCAAGTAGAAGAATGACATGGAGCAGAAATCCTTTGCAGGCTATGACATGAAGCTGAAATCTAAATCGATTGATGTGGTCAATCAATATGGAGACATGTTTCAAGAACGAAAGGGATTGCCACAAAAAAGGGGAATTTAGCATGAAATTCAACTACAGCAAGATTGTCCACTCCCAAACATCGGTATGTATTGAATGTCAATTCTAGAAAGTTTATAAATTAAGAAACAAGTCCAGGAATTGTTAGATAAAGGTGTAATTCATCCCTCGACTTTGCCATGTGGTTCACCAATTGTATTGGTACCCAAGAATGATGGAACCTGGTGCATGTGTGTATATTATCGAGCTTTTAATAAGATTACAATAAAGAATCGATACCTACTGCCCCTAATAGTTAATTTGCTAGATCAATTGAAGAATGCAAAATATTTCACTAAATTAGACTTGAGAAGTGGATATCATCAAGCTAGAATAGCTCAGGAGGATATTTGGAAGACTGCTTTTAAAACCAAACAGGGATTGTTTGAGTGGTTGGTTATGCTTTTCGATCTTTGCAATGCTCCAAATACATTCATGAGAGCTATGAATGATGTTTTAAGATCATTTCTTGATGAGTTTGTAATTGTCTATTTAGATGATATTTTGATATTCAACAAATCACAAGAAGAGCATGTCAATCATGTGAGGAAAGTTTTGGATATCATGAGAAAAGAATAGTTATTTCTAAAGATGTCTAAATTTGAATTCGGAAAAACTTCCTTAGTGTATTTAGGCCTCATAGTTGGAGGAGGTGAACTGAATATTGACCCCTCTAAATTTTCAGTCATTTTGAATTGGCTAATACCCAAATCAGCCACACAAGGAGTTTTCTGGGAGCAGCGCAGTATTGGAGGAAGTTCATTACCAATTTCTCTTTCATAACAGCTCCACTACATGCTTTGACCAACATGAAGGTTGTCTTCCAACGGGGAGGCAAACAAAAAAAAGGATTTGATGCTTTGAAACAAGATATCAGTTTAGCCCTAGTTTTCGCATTGCCAGACTTGAAACAACCCTTTGAATTACAAATAGATGCAAGTGACTTCGCCATGAGTGCAGTTCTTTTATAGTATGGTAAGCCCATTTCATTTCATTTTGATATTTTTAATGGTGTTGTTATTAATTATCCTACGTATTATAAAGAGCTTTATGCATTGGTGCAAGGTGTGAAGAAATGGAAGCACTACTTGATGGGAAAAGAAAAAGTTATTCACACGATCATCAACCTTCTCAATATTTGCAATCTCAAACCAAATTACTACAATCAAGGCACTTTCGTTGGATGGGAATTTTACAACGATTCCACTTGGTAATCAGGTACAAGAAAGGTAATTATAACATAGTTGTTGATATGCTTTCTAGACCAGCTATTAATGTATCCATTTTACTCAAGAATCATTTTGTTGTGCCTGAAAGTTATGTTGAACAATACAAACAAGATGTTGACTTTCAAGAGGTATATTTAAACTTGAGTCAAGGCCACCAAGTTGAGGAATTAGACTACCATGTACATGATAATTTGTTTTATCATTTGGGAAAACTTTGTGTTCCACATGGAGAGAGAGTAAATGTCACAAGGGAAGTGCACACTTCTCTTATTGCTAGACATCTCGGTGTAAGTAAAACAGTGGCAAATATTTAGAGGTATTTTTATTGGCCTCGTATGCTTGAAAGTGTGTCACACTTTATCAAAGGTTGTTCATTGTGTGCAGTCAGTAAGCCTAGTAATAGGAAACTAGGATTGTACACACCACTTCCAGTGCCTTCACAACCATGGGAAATTGTTACTATGGATTTTTTAAGAGGTCTTCCTTTATCAAGGAAAGATCATGATTATTTGTATATAGTTGTGGATAGGTTCAGCAATATGTGCATATTAATGCCTTGTAAAAAACAAATTACAGCTGAACAAACAACTCAACTTTTCTTTCAAAATATATGGGTTCATTTTGGATTGCCTACTTCTATTGTAAGTGATCGTGATTCTCGATTTGTTGGGAATTTTTGGTCAAGTTTATGGAACTTGATGGACACCAAATTGAAGAAAAGTACAACCTTCCATCCACAAGCATATGGTCAAACTAAAGTGGTTAACATGAGAGTTATTCATTTGTTAAGAGGATATTGCAGCAAACAACCTAAGTTGTGGGATGAACAGTTGCATTATATTCAACATGTTTACAACCGAGCAAAACACTCTTCTACTCTAACTTCGCCTTTTGAGGCATGTCTTGGTTATTTACCTAAATCACCTTTTGATTTCATCTTTCAGAAAGATGTAGTTGTAGATGGACATAGTGACATAGACAGAGCAAAGAAATTCATTGAGCAAAATCAGTTGATTCATCAAACAGTTCAAGCACAACTAGAAAGTGTCAAGGCAAGTATAAGCAAGACATGATAAGCATCATGAGGATCATTATTTTCAAGTAGGTGATGAATTTTGGCTATAAATTAACAAGGAAAGGCTTCAAGGTGAAGGTAAAAAGTTGAAACCAATTCATTATAATCCATTTAAAATTCTGGAAGAGATTGGTAATAATACTTTCAAGCTTAGTTTGCCTTCATATATGAAAATCTATTACATTGTTAATGTTGAAAATTTGAGCTTGTATGAACCTCCTTTGATTGAAGATCAAGGAGAGAATTTCCAAATTAGATCTGTTGAAGACTTTTCTCCAGAATTTCTTGATGTGCTTCAACAGGACACTATACTTGACAGAAGGAATAGGACAACAAAAAGGGGAAGTAATTATTATCTTCGAGTGGGTCTAAAAGCTACACATCCATCAAATTCCAAATGGATTGAAGTGGGGAAGGTGAGGGAACAATACCCTCATCTATTCAATAACTAAATATAAATCTTTTAGGGTCCAAAAGGCTTCAAGTGGGGAGGAGTGATCAGGTGCTCAGAATTATGCTCAAAAATCAAAGTGTCAAAATCTTGTCACACTTAGCTTCAGATTTAAGAGCTCGTCATTCTGAATCCAACGGTGCAAATGGTACTCAAATCTGAGTTCGTATGCAGAAGTTAGAGCAAGTCAAAGTTCAAGTTTCATTTGTCTATGTGGAAGGATTGGATGACATGGCAAGGGTCCCAGCGAATGGGGAAGCGCCAAGTGACAGGTTGTCACTAGGTCCCGCATATGGCATATTGATGAAAAACAAAGGATTCATGACAAGAATCGGCCCCTGGCAGGTTAGGTTGTGATTTGCGATAATCGCATATCGCACCCGAAACCCTATTGTTATGTGTTACCACTGATAAAGTTATGAATGTGATGACTGCCCAGACGCGATATTTTATTGTGTTACAGTTTAATGTCCTGGCGGGTCCATGATAACGCATCACAACGTTTTGTTGTGTTAAGACCCATAACCGATTGCCAATTGCGATGAGCGATAAGACCTCGAACACGAGAATTTTATATGACACAGTTTAATACCCGGCGGGTCCACAATACCGCAATTGCAGCGTTCCCGTGTTAAAAAAACCTTTGGTCGCTGAACTTTGCCCATTGCAATGAACGATGGGTTCTAGACGCGGGGTTTTATATGTTGCAGTGAATTATCCCCGGCGGGTCCGCAATATCGCAATCAATGTTTTTTTGTTCCATAAGAGCCCATAGCACTTCCCGATTGCGATTTTCGATATGGCTGACAAGGTATAGCCGCCGTGCAACAAATTTATCACTCCATTAGCATATTTTGGAGCAGAAATGGGGTTTTTGGTCATTTTTGGAGCAATTTGTGGAACAAATAGCGGGATAACTAGGAGAAGTCATTACTTCTTCAGATCTTATCCAAATGGGACGCAGAAAGAGGCTAGATGACCATTTTTTAGTATTTTGAACTCATTGAAATAGGTTTAAGAGGAATCTAAGCATTGTAAACACACTTTTGTTGTAATCTAAGAATAATAGAGAGGCCCAAGCCATTGGAAACTACACCAAGGAGACATAGCCCAAGAGGGGTGAACTCTTTTATCATGTGCTTGTTGCGGTGTTCTTTGTTTTTATTTTCCTGTTGTTCAGCATATGTTTTATGTTAAATTGTTTCTAACATTTACAGAAGAAACTCTCATGGGAATCAAATAATTAAGCAAAAATATTGAATCCTTAAGCAATTTATAAGAAAATGATAAGCATCTTGGGTTTTATTCTGAATGGGGAATTAGCATAGCATTACTAATCTTCTCCATTTCAGATCAAGTACGAAGCTTCAAGAAATATATTCACTTAAAGATTATGGTATAGCCAAGGATACCTAACTCTTCTTAGCTTCACAATTTAATGGAGGAGCCAAAGGCTTGGGTGCACCCTCTTCCTGTTAGTCATGATCCTTTTAGGATACTTTAAATCTAACACTCTCACAATCGACTCCGAAATATCTCTCAAGGATAGCCTTCATTATTGATCGAGTCGAAGGTATTCCATGTATAGAGGTGGAAGGCTCCCAATTCGCTCTTTCTTGCATGAACTATGTGTCAAATGCCATAATTTGTCGCTTTAATAGGCTTTGGCCATATACATGATCATTCTAGGAATGGGTACATCAAACATGGTCCTTGAATACAGATTTGTATTTTTGTTCGAAGGGTTTCTTTATGGCTTATTTCAAAAATGAAGAGGGTCTTCAAAGTTTTTATTCAAGGACCTTAGTTTTGGGGAAGTGTTGGGCTCTCCTTTTAGTCATGGTTTCCTTCTTTCAACCCTCTATCCATGATAGCTATGGCCGCTCCAATTTGGGTAATACTCCTTAATATGCCCTTTCATTTGTTAAATCCATATATCTTAGCTTAATTGTAGGAAACTCTCTCAGATGTTTTATTATGATAGATATAGACATGCTTGGTAGAGGTATTGTAAACTGTGCACACATATATGTCGAAATAGATCTCAATGAGGGTTAACTAATAGATTCATCATCAATTGGAATGACCTATCCTTTTTACAGCAGGTGGATTGAGAAAACACATATTTCTGTTATAGGTCTTGTCAACAACCAAGTCATCTCCAAAATACTTACCCTTTTTCGAAGGAACTCTAACCCTCGTGATGTGAAGAATCAAGGTTGGAAGGACCCAAAAGATCCGAAAGGCTCTAAGAATTCTTGTGCTCACAAGAAAGTCCTCTACTCAGAAGCAAAACAACATGTAACAACAAAAAGATTTTGCAGCCAAATCTTGTCGTTCAACCTCGACTCAACCCTGCGTAGTGCCATCTCATGCCTTGGACTCTGGGGTCCCTCCCCCTATGCCTTCATCTCCCCACTCTTGTCTAGATCACTAGAATGGAAAAGAAAGAGACACATCCATGATCATGGTCCCATCCACATATGAGCAAAAATGTCTCCAGAATCATATCACTTGGACAATGATAAGAAAGCAACCAATGTTACAACCCCTATAAATATTGGGTTGACTGAAGGAAATCTTGCCATTGACTCCACTGACAATTTTCCAAAATTCATCACGAGATGGATTGATGTTCGTAAGAAAAAATGAAGAAAAGATCCTCAAAAATCCCCATGATCATTCTTGGCATCAAAGACCATAATCTCAATATATGTAACTGTATTTTCTTTCTTTTTTTTTTTTTTTATTACAATGGAATCAGCAACAGGGGCAGCCTCGCGACTCGCGTTACACAAGGTCGATTCTGACTGATACCTCTATAACCATTAGGAGCTGCACCCGCCCCTCTATATAGCTCCAGGGTAAGTCCGAGGGTTTTAAACTCGTGACCTTCAGTACAGAGCCCGCCTTTCTAACGAACTTCACTCATTGTGATTACCAACTCGCCTACCCCCATGGGGCTATATGTAACTGTATTTTCAATCTCAAGATAGCTTCTCTTTATTTTTGGATTTTGTTAGATTCCTTAGTGGCCAACCAATCTAAATTTCTTAGTTTTTCATGTAATCTCTTGTTCAGAAAGTAATATTAATTATTTTTTATCTATTTAAAGATTTGTTGACTTACAATTGTTTTCAAATTCATAATAAACTTTTTGTCTTCCATTTATCTTTTCTCAATTCTATAATTCCAGTTGAGGTTGTGATAGATATATATTCCAACATATTTGTATGAAGGAAGTTCCTCCCAATTTTTGTTATGATATGTGAAGGTATCATATGTGATCTTTGGATTTAATTATCATGAATTTCATTTTGTCAATATTAACAATGATACCCTTCTTGGAATAGAAATCTTGGATGATTATTAGATGATTGTCAAGATTAGAAAGACGCATAGCCAAGAGAATAATATGATTAGCTAAAAAGAAGAGTAATGACTATTCAAATGTGAAGAGCCAACACAACTCTCATGTTCCAAATACTCTTCTAGCTTATCAATATATATACCAAAAAAATATAAGACAAGAAACAACCTTAGAATTTAAAGTTAATTTATTTCTACTTAACAATAACATTAATATAAAACACACTATTAATATTTTAAATATAAAAAGATATATATTTAACACATATTATAGACAAATAAAATCATTAATATCTTAAATAAAATTTATTTATATCAATACATTAAAATTATCAATATGGTTGGTATTATTAATATAATTGTTGATAATATTATTATTTTTCAAAAAAAACCACCAATCTTCTACCTACTTTCATTGTTTTAAGTATAAGATTGATTATTTTACTCGGGCAAACAATATCTAACCTCATTAAAATCTCTAATACCGAATTTCATATTGTTTTAAGTAAAAACTTGAATATTTTTTTATTCCAAATAGTATACATCCTAGTTAATACATCTAATAGCAATGAATTCCATGTCATGTATGTTCTAATTTAAAGTACTATGATTTAAG
This sequence comes from Pinus taeda, assembly GCA_000404065.3. Classification (NCBI taxonomy): domain Eukaryota; kingdom Viridiplantae; phylum Streptophyta; class Pinopsida; order Pinales; family Pinaceae; genus Pinus; species Pinus taeda. Next base: position 78,661 of record APFE031281241.1, on the reverse strand, counting down.
TAATAGTGACCAGTAATTTCATTGACAAATTGTACTACTATAACAAAATACCTTGTAAGTAATGTAAACAAATTACATCCCTAATCTTTTAAAAATTTTATTATTTTGCCATAACAAAAGATAGACAACCTCATCAATAAATCTCAGAACCATACATTTAATAGTTTCTATATTCCCATAAAATATTAGACTATATCTTTCCAATAAGATATCTAGTCCAAAATATAAAATATAAAACACTAAATGTATTGTTGGGTGTATGTTGAAAGCCATTGCCATATATTGAAAATTGGTTGAAATTGGCAATGTACAACAATTAGAAGACACTGTTTGCAGTTTACAAATGCATTCTGCCCAAGAACCCATTGGGTTGCACACATTTGCAATTTCCATTTCCAAACAAAACCATGTGGTTAAATCCCTCTAAAAATGGATGCCTAGTACTTATTCTAATTATGCTATTTAATGACATTTAAATAAAGTTTAAGGAGTAGGCTCTCTCATTTATCAGTGGAATTTAGGTTCTTGTTAAGTTATAAGTTTTTGGTATATTTTGTGTGCATGTTCTGGATATATTATTGGTGTTATAGTGGTAGTCATTAAATATGATCATGGGCTTGGCCTAAATTAGTCCAAAAAAATATCGATTCACCATTGAAAAAACAAAAAAAAAACAAATATCCAAATAACGCTTTGCTTTTGGCTATTGTAGTGTTACTTTTACCTTTTCATATAGCAGGAAACCACATCGGGGGAGTGGAGTAGTGGAGCGGATGTGTCGAATTGAAGTAAAACCTCATCACATGGAAAGCATTTGCCACAATCATAGCATTTCAAGATCTATCATTCACCTTATTGCAGAAATTATTGCACATTGGGGAGTTCTTATCTACATGAAATGGTTGGGATTAGATGTATTACATGTTCATGGAGACTCAAAGGGAATCATAGATTGGGTCAAGAGTCATACACAGTTTCATCCACCAATACTTTCTAATTGGATGGTTCGAATTCGCAATTTGGAGATGACTTTTTAGGATATTTCTTTTGGTCACATAACAAAATAGAGTTGCATATCTCCTGTCATAGAGAGGTATTTTGAAGGGTCCAGGGAAGATCTATTTTGCAACATTTGTCCAGGATTCTTTATCAAATGTTAGATGCATTAATTTTTCTTAATGTGTCTGATTAATCACTTTTTTGTTATTCCTATTTGTTATATGTTTTTTATTTTTGGAGATGAAATTATGGAATCAATTTTTTGTTATTCCTTTTTGTTATATGTTTTTGATTTTTGGAGACGAAATTATTGGTACAAATTATGGTGGTTGTCATCCAAAATATATTGTTTACATATTTTTTATAGATTGAATTTGTATGTGGAAAAAGTATGAACGATAATTTGTATGTCACCAGAAATGTTATCACTCTTATATTTCTTTTGAAGTTAATGAAGAAAGAAAAGTCAAAGCTAACCATAAACCACTTTTGGAGATTAGGACGTAGCCTTCCTGATGCTCAGAGAGGGCTCTCTCTTTATAATTTAACTTCATTTTAGTTAAGATGATTTTAGGCTAGTTATTGCTTGCACTTGGGTTTTGTTTTGAAATTGGCTGGTGGGATCACTTTACTCAGAGGAAAAGAGGTTTGCTTCCACCATTGGGCTATGGAGTCTAATGTCAGACAAACAAGACTGGATTCAGTTCTAAAAACAGTGTCTACAAGGAAAGATAGATGAGTTGCTGAAGATCTCAAAGGCTAAATGGTGGAATGGTTTCAAATCGGATCCAAGGAGCAATTAAGGGTTCCCTAGGCCAGACTTTGGAAGGAATGAAAGAAGTCAACTGGGATGGGAGAGGAATTAAGGGTTCTCAAATCTGAGTATCAGAGGAAAACATGTAAATGACTAACTGTTCAAAACAAAGTGTAATTAAACAAACTTTGAGTGATATTTCTAGTTAATTCATTCGAATTTAGAAAACATTTAAGATTATGAAACACATAAGAAGTTAAAAAAATCACACAAAGAAAGTACTTCACTGCAAATGGTTCATCTCATGAATCCTGTAGCGAAATTCTTTTATTACTTGCTCCAGTCTGTTGACTTGAAAATGGTACAATCACCCTTAGATTTTCAGATCAAAATAACTCTACAAATGTAAAATAATCCACCATAATACTTCGAAGTTTGAAGTATTTATACAGAAGGAATTACAAAATATCTGACACTGCTTTCAGAACTAATCTAGGAAAAAAGGAATATCTTCTTGCAAGAAGATAGAGACAGCTATTGAACTATTGCTTGTTGTCCCTGTTATTAAGGTTTTGTTGGCTTTGCTCTTTGATCTTTTGCCCTTTATGCTGCTTGGTTGTTGTTTGGTCAATTTAGTGTGATCTAAATTGCTATTTATATTGTCAATCCGGGGTTCATAGACTGACGAAGTGAGGTGTACTATATGTACTTAGATAACCATTTTCTTAAGTTTTTGTCGTTTTAAGCTTTTTAGTTTGTTTTTGGATTTT
>APFE031281241.1:28477-59921 GCA_000404065.3 Pinus taeda | reverse complement strand
ATCATTATAGTTAGAAAACCATGTAAACAGTCCTTTTTAAACTATAATGCAATGATTCAACCACTGGATGAGTGAAGTGAGTGGAGTATGAGGGTTAAGAGGGTGTGTAGGAAGGTGCAAGGTTGAGGCTCAACAGTTGTATGGTCTCCACGCTGAATGTTCTGTTTTACTTTAACCTTTCATCGGATACACTTTAACTCGGCTAACCTGTCAATATCCTTTTACCTTGTTGTTTCACTTTTTACTGTACATTTATAATTTTACTGTGAATTTACTACAGTAAATCATTCATTTTTTCCCATCTTTCTTCATCTGGTAATTGGATATTTAGCATTTTTCTGTATATCTCTTCTTCCTCTGTATATTTGGCAAAAGTAGGCTTATTAATAAACAATTGTTTTATCTCATGCCGGAGGTAAAACAAGTTTTCAAAAGTTTGGTAAAACACTTTTCCTGTTGGCATGCCCTTCATGGACAAAGTGATTACCTGTTCTTTGGCCACTTCCCTAATCTTCTTGTTGTAATCTACCGGTGTCATTAACTTGTCATTTATAACTAAGGTATTAGGCAATCCGTTTTCTTTCAAAAGTTCAAACTTAGTCATGAACCTGTCAACAGCTAGTTGCATGTTCTGACCCTTATCTTCTAAATTCAACATCAAATTCCTCTTGGTGAGGACTCTTCTGAATTCCAAAATTGTACCTGTCTTGTCAGGTATCTCCAGTTCTTTCAGTTCATACTTATTCTTGGAGTTGAGGAAGTGGATGATCCTTGATGCTTCCTCTGGCATTTCTCCAAGTTCTGCTTTAACCCTTTCACTGGCTTCTGTAGCCTGCTTTATTAAATATATCTGCTCAAATATGACTTGGATGGATGGCCAAATATCATTGATAGACTCAATGATATTGGCCCACAGTTGCTCTTTAGCCTTACCTATATGCTCAGTCAATTTCAATTCTTTCTCCAAGCTTTTTATCCCTTCATTCATCCTTGTAGCCTTTTGTTGTTCTTCCTTATGCATGATCTAGGCAAGTTTGCAATCTATCTCCAAGTTGTGACTTTCTCCTTCAGTTTGTTCATCTCACTGGTCTAAATGGACATTTCTTCCATTTCTTTGACCAGCCTGTTTGCTTCTTCACTTGTGGAGGTTGTTATTGTTGATATTTTTGCTGATGTATTATGTGCAGATGTTGATAGTGTAGTGGCCATTAGAGCAGTGGGAGCTAATGTTGCTGCCAAAGTAGAAGGTACAGTTGTGGTCACTGTTGGAATGACAGTTGCAGGAGCATTATCAATGCTAGCTTGTTTGAGTTGGATCAAGCTATTCAACTCCTTCTCCATCTCCTTTAACTGAGCATTCAGTTGTAGCACTAAGTCCATCATTTCCTCATGATTGGTATCGCTTTCTAGGACTTCTTTTGTCTGTGGATGCTGCAAATGAGGCAACTTGAGTTGTTTATTGAGTCCTCATTCTTCTTCTTGATCAGTTTCTCTGTGGCTTTTACATCACTTGGGTCATGGCCTAGTTCAAAACCAAGTCCTCCAAGGACTTTATCCTAGTGTCTTTAGCCTGTGAAGAGGCTCTCTCCAACTTGAATTGAGTTGTTATATTGTATAATGAATCTTGTAGCTTGTAAGTAGCCATGGCCTTTGTTGTGAGGGTGGAGTAGATCATTTCTCCTTCCTTGATGTCAAATGTTGACATCAGTCTATTTTGGTTGGGTGGTGTGAGCTTTATGTATTGTGCATATGCTCTGCCTTCAGTCTCTCATTCCTCATCTTTATCTCTTTAAATCTGTCTTTGACGTCCCTTTCCTTGTCAGTTGGCCTAACATAAGAAGAAATCTCCATACTCGGTTGTCTATCTATCAACTGTGTATTGGATCTTGAGGGTTGTTGTGTCTCCTCTAATGCAGCTGCTTCTCTACCTTTCTATCTCATTGCCTCAGTGTCAATTTTTTCTTCTGATGCAATGTTATCCTCCTGTTCGAAGACAGGGTTCAATTTGGGCCTCTTGCTTGGCTCAACCATCTCATCAGTAGTCTCCATGGCAGAGCTAGATGCTTCATCCCTGCTCCTCTTAGGATTCTTCTCCTCATTTACTGGATTATGTATGACAGGAGGAATGTTTATTAGCCCTCCTTGTTCTAGAACCTGCAAGAAAGAGTTGTGATCAAATTGTCTTTCCAAATCAATAAGTGTGTTCTCTATATCCACAACAGTGTTGTCCATGTCAATCAAAGTGTTCTCCACCCACTCATCCTGGTTAGCATATTTTTCACTGTCAGGACTTGGGTGGTGGATGTATGTTGCCAACTTGACCTTGAGTCTGAGCTTGTTTATGACCCCATGAGGGTCATAGTGCCAGATGAAACTATTTTTGAATTTCATTAGCTGAAGTAACCTGTCGGCCTCTGGTCCAACTTCTCTTTTTTTGCAAATAAATGGGACCATTTGGTTCTTCACTTTGAACTGGGTTTTCTTCCTATAAGCTAGGAAGTTGATCTCATCAGAGCTGATGATTTTCCTGAAGTACACAAGAGAAAATACCCTCATAGGGAGGTATTTGGGCAACTTGTAGGGGGCTAGCTCACAGCCATAAATCCTGATCTCAATGTAGTTTGGTACAAGTACCAATCTCCCACCTTGTTGTTCTTGGATAATTGCAGAACCCTTTTAATCTCTGGGTCGATTCTAGGCTAAGTCTTAGAAGTCAGCATGTTCATGACTAGGTACACAAAAGAGTCTATGAAATCTTTGTAGGTGAATGAGGTGGAAAACTTGTGGACCAAGGGTGTCTAGTAGATGACTGATCTCTCCTTTCCCTTAGTGTCCAATATATGGATCCTCAAAGGGAACTTATCTATTTGGTAATACAGGAACATATGAAACAACACTGAAGAGTATTTGAAAACTCTTTCAATGGGCAGTCTAGTGAATTGTTCATGCATTCTATCTGCAATGAACTGGGCATAATCATACATAATGGCAGGAGGCTTGCCTGGAGCAAAAATTGATAACAAGACCATGATGACCTCATCCACATGCTCATCTGATGTGTATCCTAGGACGCATGAGAGCATAGTGATTATTTGCCTGCTAGTCTCTGAAAAAATAGTGGCAGCATAGGGTGGAATGTCTTTAGGAGTATGTCTCTCCTTAATGATGAAATACTGGAATATTTGTTTGATTTTGACTAGGTCAAGTGTGATGTATAGCTCCAACAAGTTTCATTGGACAAAGGAGTCAAATTAGGACTAGGCTGGATTTGCAGCATCTGGTTGATGGATTCAACAGTAATGGTGAATAATATCTCATGGTTTGGTGCCTCAATAGCCCTATGGCTTGGAACATAACAAGTATGTCAAAATTGTACTATGTATGGGAATGGGTGAACTTCTGGGAATGTATACTTGGGAAAATTGGATTCCCAAAGGTTAATATCATCAGCATGGTTTAGGAACCTATCCTTGGCCCAGCAGTGGATTCTCAAAAGGTCACCTAGGGTGGTTGTGTCTTTAATTTGAAAATCCATGTCGGCCAAGGCCAAATTGTCAATGTTGAAGTGAGGGGTTGAGACCGGTCTAACATCCAAATAGGTTGGGGTAACCATCTTTGTGATAAAATAAGGGAATTGGGTTTATACAACTTGTGAAAATGGAATCTTGGTAACTCTGATACAAGCATAGGGTATTAGTAGTTTGCAGGATAGGGGTTTTAAATTTTTGAGGGGAAATACTCTCAATTCAATGGATCTTATTAAATTCAATTAGTTATTTCTTGAATTTACTATATACTTTTGAATTTGAGAGGGTCATTCTGGTTATTTATCAAAATACATGGAATTTATGGTTCAGGTTGTAAACTGGTTCTGAATTATGGCTGCAGAGGTTTTTGTGGCTACAATCGTGAACTGGAGGGTTGAAATGGGTGTCCAAAGCTTCTTCGGGTTTCAATTGGTGGTCGGAACTGGTCGCAAAAGCTCGGGGGAGCAAGAGGGCTTAGAACTCTTTTGCAGAGAAAATGTGTGAAAAGAGTGAAAATGAGGGCCTGTGGACTTTTAACTGGGAATGGTTAGAAAATTGGTGGAGAAAGTGTTTTATGAATAGTGGATGGTTTTCACGTTGGGTGGGGAGGCTGTTTAGGGAGCCATCACACCGCTTTGGAGAAATTGGTGATATTTTCCCGAGAGCACACGGCCTAACGCAGTGCCACCACATAACGAGGGGGCTCGAGCAATACTGCACATATCGCGTGCTCTCAGGCCAGTAAAGGTCGGGAGATGCATGATATGGGTGAGGGTCATAAGATCTAGGGGTGGAAGATCCAACGACAATTGCGTGGTGGAGTTGCACGACTGGAGATGGGGGCGGGATTTAGTAGGGCCCATGGGTTAATTACACTTCAAATGTAATTTATCAACGTGTAATTTCGGTATTAAACTATAAAGCATGTTTATGGAATATAACGGGTAAAAGTGAAATTGCAAGGTTAGTAAAGTAATGCGGGGGGGATAATAGTTAGGATAAGGGGTTTTAGTGGGTTTTTTTAGGAAATTGAATAAAGGAAAAATGATTTTTACATGGGAAAAGGGTTTCACACTAGGAAAAAAGGGGTTTTTTGTGTAAGGGAATGAATTTAGATGGTAATTCGCTAGGAAATGTGTGAAGCCAAGGGGAAAGCATAAAAATGAATGGAAAAGGAGTTTTCATAAGAAATGAAGTAGTAAAAAGAGGAAATTAGTTAAGTATGTAGTGAGGGGTGAAATGGAAGGGGGGAAGTTAACCAAATGAACTTGAGAGCATCCTTTTTCTTTCACAATTTCTCCTGCACACTAAAACACATGATTAAAGATTATAGATGTGCTTATGCCTCAAATAGCTTGTATTTCTACAACTTTTCTTCTACTTACCCTGACATTTTTTCTTCACTTTTTTGGGTGCACTTAAGCTAGCAAACCACTTTCTTTCCTTTTCTTTTATGAAACAAACTCTCTACTTCTAACCTTATATCTTCTAAGGGCTCAGATTAAACTTATGAGATCCTTTTATTTCTCTACCTATCTACTAATCTACCAAGATTAAACTGTTTGGTCAAATTTCTATTCTCTCACTCTAAACATGAAATTCAAAGCATGAAGTAGTCAAAATTAAACAATTTGACTATCATGGGTTGTGGCATGTATGACAAGCTGCACACAACCATTATTTAAGACAGTAAAGTAAAGAGTAGTGGCACTTGGACTTGCACACTTTCATGATCTGTTTTTTGTTTGGGGTTCATATTTTCTCATTTTTTAATCTTTTCTTATTCTTTTTGTCCTTTGATATTTCTTTTAGGACATACCCTCTTTATATTTTTTAATTTTAATATGGAAAATATTTGCAGAAAGCAAAGGTATGTACAATATTACAAGACTTAACCTCATCCAATTCAAAATTATGAATCCTATCACTATAGGACTCTAACAATGGCTCCACATGAGGATGGCATTTCCTGGTGAAATGTCAAGAACTCTAAATATCAGTACCCTTTGAATTGTGACTATAGTTACCTTGTAAACTATCCTTCTATGATTTTGCATTATTGATACTTATGACAGTGAATCCTTCAAATCTCAGGGCCTTCTCTCCTAGCTTCAACTTCAAAGGATTACCATCCAATCCAATCTACACATTACAAGGTTATTTACAATGATGCAAAGTAAAGTGAACTATTGTGAGTCAGTGGAAAAATAATGCTTCAGCATCCTACAATTAACAGGTCCTCCTGGTAGATCCAATCCATCTATCTCTCTCAAGGAAAAGGAATTGTTGCCCGTGTAGCCATAAATGACATAAGGCCCTGCCACAAAAAATCAAATTTTTCATGCTTGCCTTTATCTTCTCTCCTTGAATCCCACTTAATGACTTTATCTCCTATGTAAAAATCATTCGATTTAGTCTTTTTATCAAAAACCTTCTTGAATTTGTCCTAGATTACCTGTGATTTTACATATACTTCATCTCTGGTCTATTGCAGGTGTATGATCTGATTTATTCTTCTCTAAATATCATTTGGTTCCACCTGTAATTCCTGGATGATCTTCATCACTAGCACTCCCAAGGATGATGGGAAAACTGCATCCATCCCATAAACCATCTAATAAGGTGATGTTCAAATGGATTTCTTGGTAGTCAGTCTATCTGCCCATAAGGTATTGACTAACTTCTTATTCCATTGTTTTTGTTATCTTCCAGCAATTTTTTAATGATATTGACCCAACTTTTGTTAGATGACTCTGCTAGTCCATTACCTTGACGGTAATAGGATGTGGGATGGCCAAGGGTGATGTGGTACTTTTTACAGAAATCTATCATTCTCTTGGATTTAAAGGCAGTTGCATTATTAGTAATGAGTTTCTGGGGACATTCAAATCTTGACAGAATATTACTCTCTAGGAAGGAGATTATGACAGTGTTTGTGGCTTTCCTAGAAGGTATGGCCTCTATCCATTTGGTAAAATAGTCAGTGGCTATCAGAATCCAATTATGCTGAGCTGAGGAGGTTGGGTGTATTTCTCCAATGAAGTCTAACCCCCATTGTTGAAATGGAATTTCAGTGGAAATTGGTTTAAGAGGCAAGGGTAAAATTTTTCTCTTTCCCTCAAATATCTAACATTTATGACAGGATCTCACATGTTTCTTAACATCTACAATAAAAGTAGGCCAGTAAAAACCATCCCTCAGGATTTTGTCAGCAATAGTCTTCCAGTACAAGTGCCCTCCACAATCCCTTGCATGAAACTCTTGCATGATTTTATCAACTTCATTTTTCAGTAAACAATTCAAAAGAATACCACTATTTTCTTTCCAGAAAATGCATTATCTATGATACAATACTTTAATGACTTCATCTTTAAAAATATAACTTTAGTTCTTTCCAAATTAGGAGGAGCTTGTAAATTTTGTAATACAGATATAATATCTGCATACTAGGGTGAAGTAGTAAAAGGTTCACTGATCGGTGGAGTCACCATCTCTTCCTGATCATCAATGGCACTATTGAAGTTTCTATCAAGGGCCTGACAGTTTGATTCAGCCATGAGTTTAGATAAACCTTGGCCTTTGATAAGCTTAGTTGACTTTATCTCATATTGTGGCAATCCACCTGCCTCTTTTCCCTTTAGGCCCATTTTGAGTCAAAATGTCCTCAACTAGAAAATTTGGAACATAAGCAATAATGTGAGAATACAGAATGTATACTCTGAAGTCTTTGATAGCCTTTACTAAAGCTAATGCTTGTTTTTCCATAGTATTGTATTTGAGTGTGGCATCTCTTAAGTATTTACTAAAAAATGCAAATGGTTGTTCATATCCTTGGTTGTTCTTTTGCAGCAAGATTGTTGCAATGGTGTGTTCTGAAGCAAAAGAAAAAATTATAAAATCCTTGTTAAAATCAGGACTTATTAGGACTGGAGTTTTGATTAAGGCTTCCTTGATGGCCTCAAAGGATTGTTTGGCCTCCAATGTCCATTTAAGTGTTGATTCCTTTCTTAGCATGTTATTTATCTCTCTAATCAGTTTTGTTAGATTTGAAATGAATCTCCTAAGGAAGTTTATCTTGCCTAGAAATGACTGTAACTCTCTAATGTTTCTAGGATGGGTAATGGTCAAAATGGCCTTTGTTCTAGCAGGATCTATTCTAATCCCATCTTTAGATATGATATGTCCCAACAGTTTTCTCTCTTCCAGACCAAAGAGTGTCTTTTTGGGGTTTAAAGAAATCCCAAATTTTCTACATTTGATAAATACTCTTCTCAGGTGGTCTAGGTGTTCATTGTCATATTTAGAGAACATTGTGATGTCATCTTGGTATACTACTAGGAAGTCATGGATCTCCTTGGCAAAAGCTATATCCATAGCTCTTTGAAATGTGGCACTTGCATTCATTAATGCAAAAGGCATCTTCAAATACATGAAGATACCCCAAGGAGTAGTAAATGCAATTTTGGCTTGGTCCTTAGGTTGAACTAAGATCTGGTTATACCTAGAGAATCCATCTAACAGAGAAATCATGGATGAGCCTACTACCCTCTGCAGGATATGGTCCATTTTTGGTATAGGATAGTTATCTTTTAGTGAGACCTTGTTTAAATTCCTGAAATCTACACAAAGTCTAATTTCACCAGTCTTTTTCCTAGTTGTAATTAAGTTTGAAATCCAGTCTGAGTATCTAATAGGGGATATAATTTGGGCATCAAACATTCTTTTAACTTCTTTCTCGGTAGAGGGCATAAGAACTAGGTTTATTCTCCTAAGTTTCAGTTTGAAAGGTTTATGATCTTCTTTTAGACGTATTTTTGTGTTGGATTATGCTGGTGTCATAAGATTTTAAGTATTCATAACTCCAGGCAAATACATCTTGGAACTCTTTAAACAGATTGATATATTTAACATTTTCACCTAGAGGTAAGGCTTTTGATATCTTAATGAGTTTTGGTTTATCCTCAGTCCCTATGTTAACCTCTTCTATGTCAGCTCTCAAAGGTTCCATCTTTGGTTTCCTAGCTACATCATTAGAGTCAAACAAATCTTCTAAAGGGACTAATCCCTTAGGCAAAAAAAATATTTTTCAAATTAAGAATCTCAGGATCATCATCCATTATTTCTTCAATCTCTACATTCTCTAAACTATTTATTTCTACTTTATTAAATTTAGTTGGTTTAGCTATATCCTAAATATTTACATCCAGGTTACTTTCTATATTATTGTCTATTGTACATTCAGTATTTATCTTACAATTATGAAATTCACCTTCACTGTTCATGAAATCGTAAATCTGAGAATCCTGGGAGAAAATATGCCAATACTTCAGGTTGTCTAGTATAATAGGCCTATGTCTGACTTCTGCAGTGTACTGATGGTTGGGTTGAAATGGCAATTTACATGTACTAGCAAAAGTGGCTAGACTGTGGGCCTGCATGTTTTGTTTTCTAGGAATGGCAGCAAAGTTTGTGTCCAGGAGGTCTTTGATCAAGTCTAGAACAATATCCCTATATCGACCAAGTCTAGGATTGTTCACAGAGTATTCAACATTAATCTGTTTAATAATTAGCTCTAAGTCTCCCATGATGGAAACTCTTTTGGCTCCCAGTTTCCTAACCAATTGTAACCCTAGAATTAGGGCTTCATATTTGGCCATTTTATTGGTACACTTGAAGTTCAATCTGAAAGCATGTCCCTCAGCATGATTACTCTCCATATTATGGATCCACACTCCTGCACTAGCCCCTAACCTATTGACAGACCCATCAAAGTCTAGATGCCATAGTGACTCATGAAATATGTTCTCACTGTCAGTTGTTTTGTATTTCAGGTCTTTGTTTGTGATTTCCTTATTATCATTTTCTGCATTGTACAAGATAAAAGAGTCTGTATCTGAATGCATGGAGTATATGGGAAAGTCTTGTGGGTTTTTCTCACTACTCACCATGTATTTCATCAAGGTCTCTCTATATAATTTTCTTGGTTGGCCAAAAACAGATATGGTGGCATAAGACATATCTAACTGCAAGGATCCTTGCAGTTTTGCTCCCCATGAGTGAGATCGTAGCATTCCATATTTTTGTGGGATGTATGCAACTAAAATGTCCATTAGAATACTCTTTTCAAGGCACTAGACAAGAGTTACACATAAATCCTTTATCAAGCCCAGATATTTAACTTGGCTGGAGTCAAAAGAAAACAAATCCTTATATGGCCTGGTAATGTCTAGGTTCAGTCTTTCCATTATTGCCTTTGGCATCAAATTATGAGATGCCCCTGAGTCCAAGATAGTGCTATGCAATATTTTGTCATGAATGTTTAGGCTAATGTAAAAAGGAGGAACTTCCCCTTGCTAATGAATACCATTGGCCTCAGGGCCAAATAATAATTCAAGCTGATCATCATTCAAATTAACAGAATCCTCTCCCTCCCCTATGTTTAAAGTTTAGTTATCTATGACCTATAAGATTCATTCTTTACTAGTTCGGTCAAGGGAACTAATATCTTTAATTTTGTTATTTCATTTTTGATGTTGAAAGGGAGCTGAGGTTTGTTTGTTTGATTTAGATCTTCCTTAATATGTGCAGTTTGTGTGTCCCTATTCTGTTTCTCAGTATTAGGCATTTCAGTCTGTGTTTCTACTATTTCGCCTTGATTACTCTTGTTTTGATTGTTTTGTCTTTGTTTGAGTTTCAGTGGAGGTTATATCTACAATTTTAAGGGTTGAAGTCTCCGGTGTTCCCATAGGGAGGATTTGTAACACTTTGTTAACTGGAGCTTCTTTTATTATCTTAGTCTGGGTCTATATGGATCTTTTAATGGGAGTCTTGTTATTATTTTTACTTCTCAAGCTATATTGTTTGTGTACCTCATATATAGCCAACTCATATCCTTGTTTAAAACCGAAGAATTCACCAGATTCTAACTGCAACTGCTGCAGCATATATAACTCTTGTTCTTCTTGAGTAAGAAAAATTGTGTCTTCCTCTTTGGTTTCTAGTAAGTTTATATGGGTATCATCCTCCCCTTCTTGGTTCTGTGAATCCTCAACATAGTTTTCTTGGAAGGGAGGCCTAAGATTTTGAGCTGGTGTAGCATTCTTTCCAACATTAGGGTTCTTCCAAAAATTTAGGTTTCTTGTTGGGAGTTGTTGTTGTTGATTCTCCCATTGATTTTTCCTCTCCATGTTTTCTAACTTATCCATTATTCTCTATAAACTCTTAGCTAAAATATCTACTTTTCCATCTGAAGTGGATGCTTCCTCTTTAAATACAACTTTCTTTTCATTTCTCATTCGGGCTTTCTTAGCTAATAGGTTAGCCTCTACACTAACATCATTTCTTTGCATTTGTTCAAGTGTTTCAAGATTTCTTTCCCTTAGCTGGTATGACATGTCAACATCAAAACCATCAGGGAACTTAATTAATGCTAGGTGGAGGCTTAATATTGGCTGGAATTGCATTGTAGATACTATTGAACCTAGTGCAATAGTCCTGAACTGACTCATTAGGATTTCTTCTAATTTTTCATATTCAGAAAGTATTTGCAATGGGTTTTTCTTTCTCTCTCATTTATCAATGAATAACCTATGAAAATTAGCTAAGTCTACAATATGGTTGGCAGGAAAGGCTTTGAACCATTTCTTGACATCCCCAGTTAAAGTTTGGGCAAACAACCTCATTTGGACATCTGCTTCATCTATCTCATGCAACTCAAAAATGTTAGACATCTTGTTTACATGCTACTGGGAAGTGTAATGACCAGTAGCATCAAATAATAAGATTTTACTTTGATAATCTGCGGGCATGGCATGGAGCTATGCAGGTAAAACAAGAGGTGCATATCGGTTTGCCATTGCTGTGATTTTGGCTTGACTAGGGGGTAAAGTTGTGGTTCTTGAGGAAGGACTTGAAACTGATGGAGGTGAACTAGATGATGATGAGGATGGTTTATTAATAACTAGTTTAGGTGATTGGATTGTGGTAGATACAATTGGTGAAGTTGTTGTAAAAGAAGGCGTACTTACAGTGAGTAAAGTTTGTGCAGAAACTCCAAGGGCACCAGTAGTAAGGGCATTTGTTTCAACAGATTGTTGAATGTAAGAATCACCTATATTACTTATCAATTTAGAAGCCCAAGCTTCTATCTTGTCAAAAGTCTCAACGACAAATTTATCTAAATCTGAATGAATAATCCTTTTTGATTCAATGAGTTGAACAAACTCAGGGTCTAACAATGTTTCATGGATTGCATTCTCATATTTACTTCTAAATAATGAGAGTTCAAATGACAAATCAAAAGGGATGTCCTCTAAAGTTGACAGCTCCTCAAGGAGTGAATTGGCTCTAACTAACCTGTTACTACTGGCTTGAGTTTCTATTGTTTTGGGTTGTCTTAAAATTCTCTCTGGGCCATCAACTATAATTGCAGGGTCTGGATCTGGGTTTGCCCTAGTATATTGAATCTTCTTGGGAGCCAAAATTTCTTTTTTAACTGTTTTTATGAAATTTTTCAAAATTTACTTTAGAAAATGACCTTAAGGTGCTCAAGATTAAATTTAAGGTTTCCTCAAAGTTTTATGAGACAGGGGATCGAAGTCCCCAGTATGGTCGCCAGAAATGTTATCACTATGATATTTCTTTTGAAGTTAATGAAGAAAGAAAAGTCAAAGGCAACCACAAACCACTTTTGGAGATGAGCACCTAGCCTTCCTGATGCTCAGAGAGGGCTCTCTCTTTATAATTTTACTTTGTTTTAGTTAATATGATTTTAGGCTAGTTATTGCTTACACTGGGGTTTTGTTTTGAAATTGGGTGGTGGGATCACTTTACTTAGATGAAAAGAGGTTTGCTTCTACCATTAGGCTATGGAGTCTAATGTCAGAAGAACAAGACTGGATTCAGTTCTAAAAACAGTGTCTATAGGGAAAGATAGATGAGTTACTACAAATCTCAAAGGCTAAATGGTGGAAGGGTTTCAAATCAGATCTAGGGAGCAATTAAGGGTTCCCTAGGTCGGACTTTGGAAGGAATGAAAGAAGTCGACTGGGATGGAGAGCAATTAAGGGTTCTCAAATCTAAGTATCAGAGGAAAACATGTAAATGACTAACTGTGCAAAACAAAGTGTAATTAAACAAATTCTGAGTGATATTTCCAGCTAATTCATTCGAATTTAGAACACATTTAAGATTATGAAACACATAAGAAGTTAACAAAATCACACAAAGAAAGTACTTCACTGCAAATGGCTGATCTCATGAATCCTGTAGCCAAATTCTTTTATTACTTGCTCCAGTCTGTTGACTTGAAAATGGTACAATCACCCTTAGGTTTTCAGATCAAAATAACTCTACAAATGTAAAATAATCCACCATAACACTTCAAATTTTGAAGTATTTATACAAAAGGAATTACAAAATATCTTAAACTTCTTTCAGAACTAATCTAGGAAAAAAGGAATATCTTCTTGCAAGAAGATAGAGACAGCTATTGAACTGTTGCTTGTTGTCCCTATTATTAAGGTTCTCTTGGCTTTGCTCTTTGATCTTTTGCCCTTTATGCTGCTTGGCTATATGGTCTTCATGTTGGATGTTCTGTTTTACTTTAACCTTTCATCTGATACTCTTTCATCTAATACACTTTAACCCAGCTGACCTGTCAATATCCTTTTACCCTGCTGTTCCACTTTTTACTGTACATTTATAATTTTACTGTGTATTCACTACAGTAAATCATTTAGTTTTTCCCATATTTCTTCATCTGGTAATTGGATATTGAACATTTTTCTGTATATCTCAATCTGCCTCTGTATATTTGGAAAAAGTAGGCTTATTAATAAACAAGTGTTTTACCTCATGCAAGAGGTCAAACAAGTTTTCAAAAGTTTGGTACAACACTTTGCCTGTTGGCATGCCCTTCATGGACGAAGTGATTACATGTTCTTTGGCCACTTCCCTGATCTTCTTTTTGTAATCTGCCTATGTCATTAACATGTCATTTATAACTAAGGGATTAGGTAATCCCTTTTCTTTCAAAAGTTCAAACTTAGCCATGAACCTATCAACGGCTAGTTGCATGTTCTGACACTTATCTTCTAAATTCAACATCAAATTCCTCTTGGTGAGGACTCTTCTGACTTCCAAAATTGTACCTGCCTTTTCATGTATCTCCAGTTCTTGCAATTCATACTCATTCTTGGATTTGAGGAAGTGGATGATCCTTGCTGCTTCCTCTGGTATTTCTCCAAGTTCTGCTTTAACCCTTTCAATGGCTTATGTAGCCTGCTTTATTAAATCTATCAACTCAAATATGACCTGGATGGATGGCCAAATATCATTGACAGAGTCAATGATAGTGGCCCACAATTTCTCTTTAGCCTTACTTATAGGCTCTGTCAATGTTAGTTCTTTCTCCAAGATTTTTATCCTTTCATTCATCCTTGTAGCCTTTTGTTGTTCTTCCTTATGCATGATTTGGGCAAGTTTGCAATCTGTCTCCAGGCTTTTGACTTTCTCCTTCAGTTTGTTCATCTCATTGGTCTGAATGGACATTTCTTCTATTGCTTTGACCAGCCTGTTTGCTTCTTCACTTGAGGAGGTTGTTGTTGTTGATCCTGTTTCTAATGTAGTATGTGCAGATGTTGATAGTGCAGTGGTCATTGGAGAAGTGGGAGATAATGTTCCTGCCAAAGTAGAAGGTACAGTTGTGGTCACTATTGGAATGACAGTTGCAGGATCATTATCAATGCTAGCTTGTTTGAGCTGGATCAAGCTATCCAACTCCTTCTCCATCTCCTTTAATTGATCATTAAGTTGTAGCACTAAGTCCATCATTTCCTCGTGATTGGTCTGGCTTTCTAGGACTTCTTTTGTTTGTGAATGCTGCAAATGAGGCAACTTGAGTTGTTTCTTGAGGGCTGGTATGTCCTCATTCTTCTTCTTGATCAATTTCTCTGTGGCCTTTACATCACTTGGATCATGGCCCAGTTCAATAACCAAGTCCTCCAAGGACTTTATCCTGGTGTTTCTAGCCTGTGAAGAGGCACTCTCCAACTTGAATTAATTTGTTATATTATCTGATGAATCTTGTAGCTTGTAAGTAACCATGGCCTTTGCTGTGAGGGTGGAGTAGATCATTTCTTCAGCCTTCTTGTGAAATTCTATCTGATCAATGGGATGAACATCCTTGGCCAACACCTCAAAATTTGTCTTCTTGTAATCTGCTGAGGTCTTTGGTTGTTGTATGGTGGGCTGCAAGAATGAGACTTGCATTTTCCTTCTTTTATGTCAAATGTTGACATCAGTCTAGTTTGGTTTGGTGGTGTGAGCTTGAGGTATTGTGCATATGTCTCTGCATTCAGTCTCTCATTCCTCATCTTTATCTCTTTAAATATGTCTTTGATGTCCCTTTCCTTGTCAGTTGGCCTGACATAGGAAGAAATCTCCATACTCGGTTGTATATCTATCAACTGTGTGTTGGATGTTGAGGGTTGTTGTGTCTCCTCTGATGCAACTACTTCTTTACCTTTCTGTCTCAGTGCCTCAGTGTCAATTATTTATTCTGATGCAATGTTATCCTCTTATTCAAAGACAGGATTCAATTTGGGCCTCTTGCTTGGCTCAACCAGATCATCAGCAGTCTCCATGGCAGAGCTAGATGCTTCATCCCTACTCCTCTTAGGATTCTTCTCCTCATTTACTGGAGTCTGTATGACAAGAGGAATGTTCATTGGCCCTCCTTGTTCTAGAACCTACAAGAAAGAGTTGTGATCAAATTGTATTTCCAAATCAATAAGTGTGTTCTCTATATCCACAACAGTGTTGTCCATGTCAATCAAAGTGTTCTCCACTCACTCATCCTGGTTAGGATACTGTTCAATGTGAAGCCTTGGGTGGTGGATGTATGTTTCCAACTTGACCTTGAATTTGAGCTTGTTTATGACCCCATGAGGGTCATAGTGCCAGATGAAACTATTTTTGAATTTCATTAGTTGAAGTAACCTATCAACCTCTGGTCTAGCTTCTCTGTTGTTGCAAATAAATGGGCCCATTTGGTTCTTCACTTTGAACTGGGTTTTCTTCCTATAAGCTAGGAAGTTGATCTCATCAAATTTGATGATTTGCCTGAAGTACTCAAGAGAAAATACCCTCATAGGGAGGTATTTGGGCAATGTGTAGGGGGCTATCTCACAGCCATAAATCCAGATCTCAGTGTGGTTTTGGTACAAGTACCAATCTCCCATCTTGCTATTCTTGGCTAATTGCATAACTATTTTAATCTATGGGCTAATTCTAGGCTAAGTCATAGAAGTCAACATGTTCATGACTGGGTACACAAGAGTCTAGAAATCTTTGTAGGTGAATGAGGTGGAAAACTTGTGGACCAAGGGTGTCCAGTAGATGACTGATCTCTCCTTTCCCTTGGTGTTTAATTTCTGGATCCTCAAAGGGAACTTATCTGTCTGGTAATACATGAACATATGAAACAACACTGAAAAGTATTTGAAAACTCTTTCAGTGGGCAGTCTAGTGAACTATTCATGCATTATGTCTGCAATGAAATGGGCATGATCATACATAATGGCAAGAGGCTTGCCTGGACTGAAAATTGATAAGAAGGCCATGATGACCTCATCCACATGCTCATCTAATGTGTATCCTAAGATGCATGAGAGCATAGTGATTATTCTCCTGCCAATCTCTGAAAAAATAGTGGCAACATAGGGTGGAATGTGTTTAGGTGTATGTCTCTCCTCAATGATGAAATTCTGGAATATGTGTTTGATATTCACTGGGTCGAGTGTGATGTACAGGTCCAACATGTTTCTAATGGACAAACGAGTCAGATTAGGACTAGGCTAGATTTGCAACATTTGGTTGATGGATTCAACAGTAATGGTGAATAATATCTCATGGTTTGGTGCCTCAATAGCCCTATGGCTTGGAACATACCAAGCATGAAAAAAATGTACTATGTCTAGGAATGGATTAACTTATGGGAATGTATACTTGGGAAAATTGGATTCCCAAAGGTTAATATCATTAGCATGGTTTAGGAACCTATTCTTGGCCCAACAGTTGATTCTCAGAAGGCAGTCTGGGGTGGCTGTCTTTAATTTGAAAATCCTTGTCTGCCAAGGCCAAATGGTCAATGTTGAGGTGAGGAGTTGAGACCAATCTGACATCCAAAGAGGTTGGGGCAGCCATCTTTGTGATAAAATAAGGGAATTGGGTTTTGTTGGTGCCTCGAAAATCGCTGCAACAACATTGGGGGATAACCACCCGGTCCGGACCTTGAAAGCAGCTCCTTTTCCGTTTGGTGTGGTGGCTCCGACTGGTTTAACTAGGTCCAGTTACCTTCTCCCTATTGCTATTGGTTTATGATGTGTCTTTTCCTACCAATAGACAGGGATATCAGATCACTTCTCCTTGCTGATCAGGCAAGAGAATGATCCTTAAGCTGATTTGGGTTCAGCCAAGCCACAACTAAAGTTTTGCCTCCTTGAAGAGGGGACTTAACAGAATGTATAATTTACTCTAAATGCAAGCTTATTCTATTATGCAAGCAAAAGAAACTAATCTAAATCCTATCTTAATTAGGCAGATATAGATCTAACCCAACTAAGAGCAAGATAATTAAAGTATTGGAATTTAAACATGTCTTGTTTATAATGAATATCAAGTTAATGAAGTAGTTCAATTAACTGATATTATGGTTACCAAAACACATCCTATTGAGACCTCTTAACTGAAATAATTAACCAACAACACTTACGAAAATAGTTCACATAAATTGATATTGATTATCAAATCAATATATCAAATAATTGAATAATGACATGTGGAAATAGTTCACAACACATTACCATTCAATAAATCAGTTTCATAAGACAGATTTCAGAGTAAGCAGTTACTAAAAAATGAGAAATTAATCCATAAAAAACAGAGATACATAATAACAAGATTGAGACAAATACTCATATTGACATTAGTGCACAAACATGAATAAAATGACACATTCCTATCACCATAAAATCAAAACTGATATTTGAAACAGTAGTATTAGAAATACCAATTTATTGCATCCATTTTTCTGTCCTTAGTCTCCAACATCCCTTTACATTGCTTTGAATTTCTGCCTTCAAAACTAGAGCCACAATAGTGCAAACTCTGCCCCTCACACATAATTCAAGATACAAAGGAAAAATCCTCAATGATCCCCAGATCTGAGATTTTCTCTCCTCTCTCCTACAACTCTAAATTCCTATTACAGTAGTGCTTTCAGAAGTCTAAAATAGCAGAGGAGAGCAGCCCCTATTCCATTCTGCCATCTCTTATTTATAATATTTGTGAAGGAATTTTGGAGAGGAGAGTTTGTTCAAGAGAAATCTGCTAAATCTAATTTTACTCGCTCATAATTCCAATCTTTAATTGTTGTAGCATTCTCATTGCTTGAAATCCTTTTCTCCATATCTTTTTCACTGTTTTTCTGCAAGAAGAAATCAAAATCTATTAAAATGCAACCACAAAATCAAAATAGCATTGCTGGCCTTTAAATCAAATTCAATTAAATTCTATTCAAATAAATAACTGCAAATAAAATATAAAGTTTCTCTTGATGCCTGGGATGGTTTAATTGGCCAAAGATATGATTAACCAATGGATCTGCAATTAGAAGAGGCTTTGGATAAATGAAATTGAAGAAAATAACTCAAAAATTGATTTTGTTTTCAAAATTCAGACCCTGATCTTCTGCCTGATTTTTGACCCAATAAATGATTAAATCTGTTAGTGAAACCTCTTCAAAAATGTTCTCCTTGATTTTTTCTTTCCAATGAGCCGTCCTGGGCCTCATTTGGCGAAGTATAACTCAATTTATGGCCCTCCAAAATTGATGGATCAAATCTGGCATGAATCTGGAAATTCTGTTGCTGGGCTAAAAATCAAAATTCTCATTAAAAATTAAATCCTAAATTATAATTCTAATTATCTAATAATTAATTGTAATTTAATTATTAATTATGAATTGAACTAATTAATTAATAAAATATTATTAATTAATCTAACTAATTAATATCATTAACTATTTATAACTAATTAAAATTAATCTAAATCATATTTAAATTTAATCTATTTAAATTAATTATATTATATATATTAATTAAGTTAATAAATATTATTTATAATATTAAATCATCTCTACACTATGGCATTTTACATACCTCTTCTCACTTATTCAAACCAACGTAAGTGTGAGTGAATTTCGAAATTCAAACCAATGCAAGTGTTATACTAGTTATGCTTTAATGCCCCTAAGCCTTTTAACTTTCTCAATTTGCATATCGCATCGGGAGGATGGGTAATGAGGTTTTGAAAATGGTCAAGCGAAATTCCCCGCTGCGATATCGCATTGGGAGAAAGAAGGATATCGGCATATCGCATCGGGAGGATGAGGGATATCGGAGTTTTTTTAAATATGTCACATAAAATTTCCGATGCGATAAAAACAATTTTATTATATGTTTTTTTTTTGTTTTAAATTTTAATTTAATTAAATTAATTATATATTTAATATATTAATTAATTTAATTAATTTAAAATTTAATTTTAAACATGAATTTTATTTTGGTATTTCTATGAATTTAAGTTTCTAAACTACAGCCGCTCTTAATAAAAGTAAAAATATAAACTACAGCCACTCTTACGTTTGGGTTTTCGAGATTAGGATTTGATTAAGAAATTAGAGTGAATTTCTTAAAATCTCGATAATTAATGATTTGGCTGCATAACTAAAAATGGAAAAATGTTAGTAAGAAGTAGCTAGGGTTAATATTTAAAATAAATGCACTATTGAACTAATTTATTTACAAACTGCAATATTCTACATTTTATGCATTTTTAACCCAGGCTACATCAATAATCAGACTTTCAAAGGAGTGCCACTTTCAAACCAGTTGACCAAATGAGGCGAAACAAGCGTCAATGAGAAGCTTATAAAAAATCGACTCTAACAAAGCAATCAACTTGTCCTGACGATGAACCACACTAGTTGGTTCGAAACGCGTCGGCAAAGATCTTTCTTATGTGATTTACGCCAAAGCTCTTCTTACAAAAATAAGAATCCAAAGAAAACAAAAATTAATGAAAGCGTAGGGCAGTTAACTAAAATAAAAATCCAAAAAGGTGCTTAGCCAAAAATTTTATAGAAAGGGTCCCCATTATTCGAAGTGGACGCATCAATAATGGGGGGTGTTGTGTTTTTACCACAAAAATTGGCGACACACGGGAGAAGAACCAGTTATCTCTTTTTGTTATGAATGAGATTTTCCTAAAATTAAAGTAAAAATAATTAAAGAAGAGAAAATTATGCTGGAAATGCTTGACTAATTTCATTAGTCTGAATAAAAGCAAGAATCATCTAATTGTAATTTTTCTTAAAATTTCTCATACATTAAAATATTTCAAAACTTTACATTGGTCCTTAATTAGTTGTAGAGATAAAGCAGGGGTCACTTTACAGCTTTAGCTTTTAAAATATAATCATTTGCCACAGGTAGAGCCACTGTTGCCAGCAAACATCTATAGTTTCGACAGGGTTACCTTTTAATCATAAATGATTCAGAATCCCATCCATTTAAGAATTATTGATCTAGAGATAAATCCATTTATATATGTTTATTTTCTTTGAATTTATATTTTTTAAGTAAATCTTTAAAAGTCATTGTCCTGGTATGTTAGCCAGATAGTTGACAATGCCATTCACTGGTTAAAATTGGACTGAACAAGCTGGCTCGTGATGAGACCCCTTGTCTTATAATTGTTTGCAATCATAAGCCATTACCCTGGTTTGTTTAGCAGTGTTGGTAATGTCAGCCTATTTTCCCCTATGATCATGGTAAGCACGCTCACGATGAGACCTCTTATCTTTTAAGTTTAAATATATTTTTGGATTATTCTCTAGAAAAATAAGACTCTTTTGGACAGGGAGAATCATTGACTCCTTAAGAGTTAAGAATGACAATTTCAGAGTTAAAGGTGTTTTGCTGTAAAGTGTCTTTACTTGGTTATAAATAACTTTTCTTGACTGATAATACAACTCTGAAAGATCTTAATAAAATTTTGAAATCTCAAAATGATTACAGTTTGATGAAAAATAAATTTTCAGATTTTATGATACTTTGCCAACTTCTCTTGATTGGTAATCTCTTCTTTAAGTATATCTACTTTTATAATAAGAAAATCAAACTTTACTAAGAGATTTAAGAAAAGGCTAATAGGTGACTATTAACAATTTTTCTCCACGTATCCTGACCATTGTTAGGTAACAAATAGGCATTCCATATAAATAATGGCAAAGTCACCAAAATCAAAACTAAAAACTAAAAGAAAAGAAGTCTTATGCTAAAGTGAGGAAAGAAATCAGCAAACAAAATTAAAATGAAGAAATGTGAAAAATGAAAGAAAATCCAAGTTTCAAAAGATAAATTCAAACAAGAATGCTTATACCAATGTCTCCAACAATAGGAAAAAAAAGAAAATAAGCATGTAATAATTCCTTCTTATGTTGAGATTTAGAAAAACATACCTTGCAGAGTTGTGAATGCTTTAGGCTTTTAGATAACAATGATCGTAAAATTCAGCCACAATGAATAATTTCTGTTTGATATGAATCTTCTTGTTTCCAAGCATCATCTTAGTCATTTTCTAAAAAGGAATGCTTAAAGAAACAGATTAAAGGTTCAGAAACTTCCTGGTGTAGCTGTTTCGATGAAGATTATCACTGCTTATTGAAATAAAGCCAGGAGAAGAGTATGGACTTTGAAAGTATGATTCGGCAGAAGATTGAAAATTTTTATGAAGAGCTGCAAAACAGAGTTTTATATCAGCATATTTTAAAAACAAAAATGAAACTAGAGTGATGAAATGGAAATTAATGAAAGTGGGTACATGAATCTTGCCATTGGATCATTGTTTTTGATCTTACCTGAAAGGTATCAGTTTCTCCAAAGTGGTTGACTTCTTATTTTAATTAATATTAAAAACATGAAGAAGTCAAACTAACCAAAATCATTTAACCCCAAAATCATTATTTATTTTATTTAAACTAAAGCAAGCAGTAAAAATGGAATGCTTAGTGCTCAAGGGAATTGAAATTAAAAGAAATGCATCAGAAATGAAAATGAGAATTTGCAGTAATGATTGTTTCTCAAAATATTATTAGTTTTATATAAACTCCATGATTTTATAAATTATCCAGAATCAAGACCAAATCTACGATAATAAAATTTAAATATGAAGATAGAGAGGTCTTGAATTCCATTTTTTATTATGGAATTATATATTTAAAACTGAAATGTATGAGAAATCAAAATAGTTTAAATATGCTCCAAATTGGTCATTAATTGTTTTCTTACCGTAGTGGTTACCCAAGCTCACTTTTTAAAATAACACATCGCCATATCGGATGATTCATATCACATGTCTCTTCACCATGCTTGAATTTAATCTGCAGAACTTCACCTTTATTGCTATGCCATATATCGATTAAATGTTAATGGGTCAAAGGCATGCATTGGAATTTATTACATCGAAGATTGCAATGGCAAATTGCCGATAAGAACATGTGCAATGAAATGAAGTGATCACATCATTAAAGAAACATTATATCGGGGATCAGAAAATATTTACATTGTGCTTCCCGTATCGCAAAACGCACATCGCAAATTCAGAGAAGTGACGTAAGCATAAAAATGTGATGAAATGATTGCACTATCGGTGATGCGATGGATGTCGTAGCTAATCGGCAATCGGCAAACTTTGGGTACCCGATGTAACACAGTTTATTTTTTGCGATGCCGATATGCGATGAAGAGCGGACCCGATAACTTTTTATGATGGGATTTCAATAACATATCGGATCCGAGACATCGGCCATAAATAAAACAGCAAGGAAGCGATGCGATGGATTACGTGAATCGGTGATCGGCAATCTTAAGCACCCGATGTAACACAATATGATTGTTGCGATGCCGATATGTGATGAATGACGTGGCTAATCGGCGATCGCGATCGGCAATGTTATGCGCACGATATAACAATTCTCAATATGTTGATATGTGATGAAGAGTGGACCTGATAATTTTATGATAAAAATTTGATAACATATCAGGTCCGAAACATCGGCCTCCTTTAAAGTTATACTCCTACCATTATTGCGATTGAACAGACGCGATATTTTTTATGAATTTGATTTGAATTTCATATCGGGTCCGGAATTATGTGGTTATCGCAATATCGGTAAAGTCGATTATCGGAGATCGGCGATTCATGTTCATGGAAGTATACTTCACTTGAAAAGCTCCGATATGCGAAATGCAATATGGCATATGAATAAGATAATACATCGGAGGTCTTTAATGAACAATTTGTTATCAAAAGAAATGCTAAGAACTACTTCCGATAAAATCTTATGATGTGAATGGTCTTATGATATTTCTTGAAATTTCAATTGGGTTTTCTAATGAATGAAAGCAAAGCTACAAAAATGCTTGAATTCTAATGAATCAGAATTGAATTTCCCTGAACCTGTTTGCAAATTTGAAATGAGATCACTGCTTTCTTTATGTTTTGAAAAGAAATAAAAACCTGCAAATAAAACAAAACACGAATCAAAAATAAACTAAAGAAAAGAGAAACGAATAAGAGATGAGAACAAACTTGCAAATGCGTACCTGGAAGGAAATTGTCTGCAAATTTTACATGATAAATCTTCAAATTCTTCCTTTGATTAAAATCACCTCATTATTTATTCTAAATCTAAGTGTGCAATCTGCCTAAATGAAATCAATCATTCATGTTCATGGAATATAAAATTTACCAGAAATAAATATGAAACTATGCTTCTCTTTCGAAATGAAGTAACAATTTATTACCTCTGCTCATTCCAAATTAATCTTGAGAAAAATATGTATTGTTATAGTGACTGTTCAATAATTCCTTTAGTAAATAAACATGATGCGTTTTACAGCATCAGATAATAAACAAAAGATTAGAATGAGATTAAGCCACTAATTGTAGAAAAATATCAAAACAGATTTAAATGTGTGCACTCGGAAAAATGGGCATCCTTAAGATCATCTTTTGGCAAATTCCGAGGAAGATAATATGAACTTCGTATGATTACCGTGATAGGTTAGACTGACTAATAATGATTGAATTAGAATTAAGTTTATCATAGACAGTCATACATTTCATGGGATAATGGGATCATGAAGCTTTTATATCCTCAAATCCTTACCATATAAATTTCAAAAGAAAATCTTAGAAGGAAATCTCGAAATAAAGAAAAGTGGCTTTGAGGCAATCGATATCAAATGCAACTTTAATTGAGTTTAATCAGGACATTATTTAAAATAGGCAGAGTAGAGATATCGCTAAAAAAAAATTTCAAAAAGGAAAGCAAGAATTAAAATTTCCTGATAAGGAAAAATGTTTCTAATGAACATGTATGAGAAGGTTGATTGCTTCGTTTTATTTTTTTATCTACAAAACTATTGCAAATGAATTAACTACATAAAACAAGCTAACTAAATTAATTCTGCTCCTATTCTAACCATATACATGAAAATGACTAGGTATAGTCATATTTCCAGTGTAGCCATTTTGTCATTTTTATTCCTGCATATATGTACAGTTCAAATGTTAGTAATAAAAATACAAATCTAATTAAACTAAGAAAATTAAATATGAAATCAAAACGTACAGTTATTGTTAGTAAATGATTTAAAATCTCTCTCTCCTAAAATTTCCTTTCCAATTGACTACCAATTGGATCATAAAAATCTGGATGGATTTCTATTAAGGATTGAGAAATGTTCAAAGGGAGAGATAACAGGCTAGATTGTGAAGATGAGCTTTTAGATTCTTTGACCTGAAAAAATTTGTTAGTGTTATGTACAAATATTAAATCATTGACAATTTTCCTTGAAGGAAAAATTTCCAAACAATTTTCAAATGAGTTAATGAAAAATGGATGGAAGCTTTTCAAGTAAAATGGCAATTTATTAATTGAATTGAATTGCTGGCCAGATTGCAAAAATACATTCTCTTGTTGACATTGCCTTTGAAAAGATAGAAGCTTTTGATGAAACATTAGCATTGATATAAATTGAAATATTAATATCTTTCAATGCTGATGATTATAATATGAAACTTCGATTTCCCAATCGGGCAATGCATCAATTGAGTGTTTGATAGTAAGGTGTTTAATATGCCAGCGAAAAGTGTGAAAATTTTGCAAAATAAAATCAAAAAATAAATCTAAGTTTAAATAAAATAACTGTGAAAGAAAAACTAAAATGAAATCACTATTTTTACAACTAATGTTACAGCACAATTGGGATCGTTTTGAAATGATTTCATTATCACAAGGATTGGCCAGAATTATGGAATTTGAATAATTTTGAATTCCCACTTGTGAATTAGAAAACGAATTATGATTATGAGTAGGAATGAGAGTTTGATCATGATATGAATCATAAATTGGAATGTTTTCTTGAATAATAAAATCATGAAGATAATTTGCTGCTCTAAAATGAGGATTAGTTGGAATAATTCCTACAATGAAACGTTCCTCATTCATAGATGTTATTTGAATTTTATCATGAGGATTCTCTTGAGATGAATAGAAATCAACATCCTCAATATCAAAGTAATTATCATAAATGACCTCACAAGATTCTCTAGAATTCCCTTCTATCTCATCCAATATATCCAAACAAGGAGGAACAAGAATTTCATGTTCATTAATGGTAAAAGAATGATCAACAATTGTTTCTTTATCTTGATAAGAATTTAATGGTAATTCATTTAAATCATCCTCTTTAATTTCTGAAATACCATTAATACTAAGAGGGGAAAAATTACCATCATTAAAAATATCAGGATAAAGGGAAAAATGTGAACCTGAAACAATGCATTTAAAATTGTCTCTGTTTGAGAACTCTTGTGCATTATGCTCATTGTAAATTTCAGATTGCAGATCATTCCTTTGCGTGTGTATGCTTTCTTGAAGAACGCTGCTTTGCTTCTCTGATTTTGGCATTTGCTCGTCATGGAGAAATTCAGAAATTTGTACAGCAGTTTGCATTTTGTTATTTACTTTGATTGTTGCTTGTACTTGCTGATTTGCGATCTGATTTTCTGAATTGTCTGCAGAGTAATTCTCAGATTCCAAGGCAGCTCTTTCTCCAAAATTGCTATTGTTGTCTTCTTGCATTTAAATGGAAATATTTTCCAAGCTTTGTGAAACCGCTTCATCACCATTTATTTGTACATCCATGTTGGGATTTTCATTTATATTATAATGGGATGAAACAAAGCTTGAATTAATTTCATATGGATTGGAAATGGGTGGAAGAGAACAAATATATTCAAACCAATCTAATGATTCTTCTTCCGTAGGCTTATCTTCGTCTTTAAATTTTAAACAATTCAAATGAAATCGAACATTAAAATCATTAACAGACTCATTTTCAAACCTTCGTAAATATTCAACTTCTTCACATACCTGTTCATAATCGTAGTCGTCGAATTTAGAAATGAAAATTGTAACAAATTGATCCCAGCTGTGAATTGAAGCAACTGGAAGAGTTCTACACCAGCTTCTGGCTTTTGCCGCAAATGTGAGAGTAAAAATCCTACATAAAATGCCTTCATCAATTCCTTGAAAATCGTAATTTGAAACATTTTGAATAAATTGAAAGACATGATTAAAAGCAGAAGAATTTCTCTTACCATTAAACTTTGCCTGAGACAAGAGTCTTACCACTTCGGGTGGAGTGTTGGAAGATGCACGTCCATGGATACAACTCCAAATTGAAAGTTTGAGAGGAGCCATCACAATAAATAAAATATTAAAATTGAAAAGACTCCAATAGACAAAATCTCATGCCCTCCTTCTAGCGCCAAAAATGTTGATGCCTCAGAAATCGCTGCAACAACATTGGGGGATAACCACCCGGTCCGGACCTTGAAAGCAGCTCCTTTTCCGTTTGGTGTGGTGGCTCTGACTGGTTTTACTAGGTCTAGTTACCTTCTCCCTATTGCTATTGGTTTATGATGTATCTTTACCTACCAATAGACAAGGATATCAGATCACTTCTCCTTGCTGATCAGGCAAGAAGATGACCCTTAAGCTGATTTGGGTTCAGCCAAGTCATAACTAAAGTTTTGCCTCTTTGAGGAGAGGACTTAACAGAATGTATAATTTACTCTAAATGCAAGCTTATTCTATGATGCAAGCAAAAGAAACTAATCTAAATCCTATCTTAATTAGGCAGATATAGGTCTAACCCAACTAAGAGAAAGATAATTAAAGTATTGGGATTTAAATATATCTTGTTTATAATGAATATCAAGTTAATGAAGTAGTTCAATTAACTGATATTATGGTTATCAAAACACATCCTATTGAGACCTTAAAACTGAAATAATAAACCAACAACATTCAGGAAGTAGTTCACAAAATGATATCGATTATCAAATCAATAAATCCAATAATTGAATAATGATATGTGGAAATAGTTCACAACATATTATCATTCAATAAATCAGTTTCATAAGACAGATTTCAGAGTAAGTAATTACTCCGAAATGAGAAATTAATCCATAAAAACAGAGATACATAATAACAAGATTGAGACAAATTACCCATATTGACAATAGTGCACAAACATGAATAAAATGATACGTTCCTACCACCATAAAATTAAAATTGATATTTGAAACAATAGTATTAGAAATACCAATTTATTGTATCCATTTCTCTATTCTTGGTCTCCAACAGCCCTTTACATTGCTTGAACTTCTGTCTTCAAAAACTAGAGCCACAATAGTGCAAGCTTTGTTCTTCATGCATAATTCAATATACAAAGGGAAAATCCTCAATAATCCCCAGATCTGAGAATTTTCACTCCTCCCTCCTACAACTCTAAATTCCAATTACAATAGTGCTTTTAGAAGTCTAAAATTGCAAAGGAGAGCAGCCCCTATTCCATTTTGCAATCTGTTATTTATATTATTTGTGAAGGAATTTTGGAGAGGAGAGTTTGTTGAAGAGAAATCTGTTAAATCTTGCTCAAAAATCTTGATCTTCAATTGTTGGAGCATTCTCATTGATTGAGATTCTTTTCTCCATATTTCTTCCACTGTTTTCCTGCAAAAGAAATCAAAATAAATTAAAATGCAATCAAAATATCATTTCTGGCAATTAAATCAAATTCAATTAAATTTTATTTAAATAAATAATTGAAATAAAATATAAGCTTTGTATTGATGCTTGGAATGGTTTGATTGGAAAAGGATATCATTGACCAATGGATCTGTAATTAGAAGAGGCTTTAGACAAATGAAATTGAAGAAAATAACTCAGAAATTTGATTTTGTTTTCAAAATTCGGAGCCTGATCTTTTGCCTGATTTTTGGCCCAATAAATGATTAAATCTGTTGGTGAAACCTCCTCCAAAATGTTCTCCTTGATTTTATCTTTCCAATGAGCCGTCATGGGCCTCATTTGGCCAAGTATAACTCAATCTATGAGCTTCCAAAGTTGATGGATCAAATCTGATGTAAATCTGGAAATTCTATTGCTGGGCTAAAAATCAGAATTTGAATTAAAAATCTAATCCTAAATTAGTTTCTAATTTAATTGTTAATCATTAATCTAACTAACTAATATCTAATTAACTATTTATAAACAAATTAAATAAATTCTATTGATGGGCTAAAAATCAGAATTTGAATTAAAAATCTAACCCTAAATTAGTTTCTAATTTAATTGTTAATCATTAATCTAACTAACTAATATCTAATTAATTATTTATAAACAAATTAAATCTAATTAAAAACTAATTCTAAATGATACTTAAATCTAAATTAATCAAATTAATTAAATATCATAAATTAATTAATATGATTAATTTAAAATTTATTAATTAAATACTACATATTAATTTAAATAATATAATATATAGATAGTATTAATTAATTAAATAAAATATATAACATATTACATAATATATGATATATTATATATATATATATATATATATATATATATATAAACTAATCAATATACATTATCCTACACTACTAATTATATATATATATATATATATATATATATATAAACAATTAATATACATTATCCTACACTACTAATATATATATATAGATAAAACATTACAACTAACATATCCCCATACGTAATACTCCAAGGAACCAACCGTTTGAACCAATCCATATAAAACTTTGTTTTTTATTCGTTTTCGCTTATCGGCAATCGGGAGAGTTAAAATGTCAGAGTTTTCAAACTTTGGCACATTGGAAAGCTCTGATCCGATCTGCCGATCGGGTAATAAAAATTACTTTACTATTAATTCAAACGAATTTGCCATGTATTAAAATGCCTTAATGCCTTTTTTAAGCCATCGCATATCAGCGAATCGGGAGGATAAGAGGATATGGTATAGGGGGTTTATAAAATATGTTGCGAATAAAACTTCCGACCTGATATCGCATCGGAGAGTATTGTGTGCATTGGGGACATGGTTTTTCAATATATTCTATAAAATTGTCGATGCGATATATTTATATTTATATTTTCATTATTAAATTTTAGTTTAATTAAAATTAATTATATTTTAAATGATAATTAATTTAATTAATCTGAAATTTAACATTAAAATCAATTTTGATTTTGATTTTATTTTTTATGAGAGTTATTTTATAAACTACAGCCACTCTAAAAAGTAAAAATAAAAATAAACTACAGCCACTCTTACGTTTGGGTTTTCAAGATTAGGATTTGATTAAGAAATTAGAGTGAATTTCTTAACATCTCGATAATTAATAATTTGGCTGCATAACTAAAAATGGAAAAATGTTAGTAAGAAATAACTAGGGTTAATATTTAAAATAAATGCACTATTGAGCTAATTTATTTACAAACTGCAATATTTTACATTTTATGCATTTTTAACCCAGGTTGCATAAATAATCAGAATTTCAAAGGAGTGTCGCTTTCAAACCAGTTGACCAAATGAGGTGAAACAAGCGTCAATGAGAAGCTTATAAAAAATCGACTCTAACAAAGCAATCAAAACAAGAATCCAAAGAAAACTAAAAATTAACGAAAGCGTAGGGCAATTAACTAAAATAAAAATTCAAAAAGGTGCTTAGCCAAAATTTTTATAGAAAGGGTCCCCATTATTCGAAGTGGACGCATTAATAATGGGGGGTGTTGTGTTTTTACCACAACATGTACCTCGTATATAGCAGTGTCATATCCTTGTTTAAAGTCAAAGGACTCGCCTGATTTGGTGCGGAATTGTTTTGTGTTAAGGTATGGTCGGTTTTCTTCCGTGAGGAAGGTTTGCTGTTCGTTTTCTGAGTCAACCAGGTTCATTAGGGTCCCATCTGTGGGCTCAGCGGATGTAGATGCCTCGACATAGTTTTCTTGAAAAGGAGGCCTAATGTCATGGTCCTGACTGGCCCTACCTACGTTCAAGTTTTGGGTTTTTCTGAAGTTTGGGTTCCTTGTGGCATTGGGCTGTTGACCTTCCCATGAATTTTTCCTCTCGACATTGTCTAATCTGTCTCCCAGCCTGTGCATGGTATTAACGAACGCATCTAGCTTCTGCTCGAAACAGGAGGCTTCTTCTTTGAAAGTGGTTCTTCTCTCAGTTCTGGTTCTGTTTCTTTTAGCGATTAGATTTGCTTCCACGCTCACTACGGCATCTTGCATTTCTGCGAGGCTTTGAGGGGCTCTTTCCCTTAATTGATACGCCATCTCGGCATCAAAGCCATCCGGGAATTTCTATAATGCGAGGTCGGGTGGAGGTCTTAAATTTGGTGGTATTGCATTGTAAATATTGTTAAATCTGGCGCAGTAATCCAGAACAGCTTCCCCAGGTCCTCTCTTGATAGTATCATACTCGGATAATATGTGCAGGGGGTCTTTCCTTTTCTCCCATCTGTTAATGAATGTCTAGTATAAGGCTTCCGGGTTTAGTATAGAATTAGGTGGAAGTGCCCTAAACCAGGTTCTGACATCACCGATCAAACTTTGGACAAAGATATTCATTCTTACACTTTCATCATCTATCTCATAACTCTCGAAATAATCCTGCATTTTCTTTGTATGTTGTAGGGCGGTGCAAGAGGTTGTGCCATCGAAATAAGTGATTTTCAATTGGTAGTCCTGAGGCATAGCCCCGGGATTAGCAGGTAATTGTAATGGCACGTACCTAGCCTGATGACGGGGATGAGCGGAACACCTAAAACGACGGGGATTACAGGAATAGTAGGGGAAGAAGGAGTAGTAGAGGTAGTAGGGATATGGGATAGAGGTGTGGCTGAGCTACTTGGGGAAGGGGGTGATGAGCCAGGGGAGCTCGGGGTTGACCGGAATAAAACTTTGACAGGGGTTGGTACAACAATTGGTTGAACTGTTTCAGGACTGGCAGCAGTTTGGTAATCTTTTTGCTTTTGTTTTCTGACGATCTTAGGAATTATATTCGGATTTTCAATGACAGGTGGGTTGTTTGGGTCAGGATTTGATCGTGTATTACGCGTTTGTTTCTTAGGAGCCAGCTTCTAATATATTTTTTGGAAATTTTTCTAAAAAACGCAACAACACAGGTCGACCGAGCCTTTCACAAGTCGGTTTCTTCCTCTGTAGCGCTGCAGACTGGTTTAATGCATTTATCTGAGGAGGTCCCCAGTGGAGTCGCCATTATGTTATCACTCAGGTTGTCCCTAGGCTCCTTATAGGGATACGGCCCAGGTAACCACAAACCAATCTTTGGATTGCAGGTTCTAGCCCACCTGCAATCAGAGAGGGCTCTCTCTTTATGATT
>APFE031281241.1:0-22365 GCA_000404065.3 Pinus taeda | reverse complement strand
TTAAATTATAAATTTATTTGTATTATTATTGATTATAAAAATAATTAATGAGTTAAAAACACACACATATAAAAAACATGTATAATCATAAAGATTCACTCTCAATGTATCATGGAGATTCCTAACATGTAAGTAGGGTTTGTTACAATACTATGGTCTAATACCTTCACTATATTATGGAGGTTCTTACCGTGTAAATAGGGTTTGTTACAATACCATGACCTAATATTTTTTATAGCATATACATTAATAAGTTAGAAAAGTAGAGTACTCCTGACCAAGATCAGCTTTGGCAGAGCCTGGTTGTTCAGTGGTCTCCCATTTACTGCAGACGATCTTAGGTCCCATGATTCCACCTCAGGGGGAGGAGGTTGCGCCTCCCCCAAAGGACGAAGGCAAGCAACACCAAAATGGAGAAAACGACAATGCAAACGCGTAGATTGACAATAATACAGATCCAAGCTCACATCAGGGCAATGCTCAGGGTAAAAAAGATCATCCAAAGGTCAGTTCTTCGACATGCAATCCAATAGCCACTGTGAGGCCAAAAGTAGAGTTTCCAAGGCATCGAATCAATGCCAGGATACAGTTCATGAAGGACCATGCGCTAATAGGCAAATTTATAGGACTATGGCCAACTGAGAAGGTGCTGAGAGGCTGGATTGCCTCAAAATGGAGCCCAAAAGGTCACATTACTCTGCAACTAGGGCCTAAAGGCTTTTTTACGGCCATTTTTAACTATTTAGAGGACAGGAACAGGGTTCTGGACGAAGGGCCATACTTCTTTAACGTTGCGGATCTGTATCTCAGAGGGTGGGTTGAGCACTTCAACCCTAACAAGGAAGATATCAGCTGGGCTCCGGTCTAGATAAGGCTTTATTCGCTCCCTGTGGAGTATTGGGAGGAAGACTCATTACAAGAAATAGGAAATGCACTAGGAGAGTTTATCAAAGTAGCAGAGGAAACAAAAACCAACTGATACACCTCGTATGCTCGGATCTACGTCTACATGCACCTCAATCAAGCCCTACCGGATGCGGTAAGTTTTTTTCATGATGATATTGAATGGATTCAGCCAATTGATTATGAGCATGTACCATTTCGGTGTAGAAAATGTCACGATCTGGGCCATTTATTTAGAGACTGCCCTCAAAATCAAAAACCCTCTACCCAGACGTCCTCAGACAAGACAGCTGCTGATGAATTCACCAAAGTGGCTAGCTGCAGAAGAAACCACAAGAAATCGGTAACCAATTCCAAGATCCATCTAGCTAACCCTTCCAAACCCTCTACCAGCAACAGTTTTGCAGCTTTGGCAAATGTAGATGATCCTGATTCTGAAAGCCCTTCACTTCTTGAGAGGGAAATCAATAATGATAAATAGGAAGCGATGAAAGACCCCTTACTACTCCCAGAAGATCCGTTGATCAATAAGAATATCTCCCATACTCAGTCCAAAACCCCTGTTGGGAACTCTCAAGGAATGGAGGTCGAAAATACACCATTCGATCCCAGTTCAGCAGTAGAAGCAAATAAAGACCTACGAGAATCTCAGTACATGGAGGAAGAACCTGAAAGCATAGACATTGGAGAACTTGACATTCTAGGACTAGAGCAGGCATGCAAAATAAGAAGCTTTGACAAAATCCCAGAACGACAAGTAGACAACCTAGTGGCAGTCCTCTTGCGAACTCAAAAACATCACTCTCTTGGTGTTTAGATTGGGAGTACTTGGGATGGAAATTTTATTGCCAAAGACAACAAAAAGCATGGAAGGAAAACCGATCTCCAACGAACTATCAGAACAGGAGAAATTCTAATGGAATCAGGCAGATATGCCAAGCTAACTAAGTACTTCCCTAACTCTTCCCAATGAAGCTGGTATCTTGGAATATCAAAGGGCTCAAAAGCCCAAGGAAAGGCAGACTACTAAAAAACATGATCATGCCAGAAAAACCTCAAATTATATTCTTGCAGGAAACCAAATGCAACTCAAACACTCTGGAAAAAATCGCAGCGAAAGCCTAGCTAGGTGGTTTAGTAATGGCTGTGAATGCTCATGGAGCTTCTGGCGGCCTTGCAATTCTATGGGATGAGCGCACTGTTCGGCTCAACAATATACATGCAAATAAAAGCTTCATCCAAGAGATCTTTCACATAAATGGAACCAACATTTATGGGCACATGACTAATGTGTATTTTCCTTAGGAGACTACGCAAAAAAATGAAATCTTAAATACCCTTTCAGAGCTTAATAGAAATAGGCTACACCCTCTTTGGATTTCTGGGGGTGACTTCAACATGATTGCAAGGTTGGAGGAAAAAAAAGGAGGAAGATACAGAGCAAACAGAGATGGGAGTCACCTAAAAGATTTCATACAGAACAACTGGCTTATAGATATCCCCTCCAGCAATGGTGTCTTCACATGGAACAACAAAAGAGAAGGACCGCATCAAATTTCCTCTCGCCTGGACAGATTTCTTCTATCAGACAATGCAATTCATTTGGGAGGAGAATTTATGGCCTCTATCCTGCCGATATCAAGTTCTGATCACTGGCCTATTGCCCTTCAATGGAATCACCCTGGACACAACATTCAGCGGACTTTTTGTTTTGAAGCCTTCTGGTTGTCTCATCCGGATTTTAATAACCTTGTCAACTCAGAATGGAGAAACTTTTATCCTCCCAATGGCTCCAAGATGTCTCAATTTCAGCAGAAGCCCCGGCACCTCAAAGGCAAAATCAAACATTGGAACCATACGTCTTTTGGCAACATTTTCCAAGCTCAAAACGCCCTCAATCAAGAAATGAAGAATTTGTAGCAGAGGATCATAAACAAAGGGCGATCTGAGGACCTGTCAAAATAAGAACAAATTCTTGAATCGCAAATTCTAGAAAGGGCTAAACAGGAAGAAATCCTATGGAGACAAAAATCAAGAATAAAATGGTTGAAGGATGGAGAAAAAAAACACAAAAAATTTTCACAGAACCACTGTTCAGCGTAGGATGAATAATAATATATCCCACATTTAGAATGAGCAAGGAGCAAGAATTGAAACTCATACAGGCATTGAAAGTGAATTCCCCAACTACTTCAAGCAAGCACACCAAGAACCAAATATAGATAGAATTTCGGTAATTGATACAATTCTGAGCAAAATTCCCAAATTAATATCAGAGGAGCATAATCAACTCCTTCTCAGACCTGTGGACCTTCAGGAGGTTGAAGAGGTTGTGCATCAACTGAAAGTTGGAAAAGCGTCGGGTCCGGATGGATTCACCTCCAACTTTTTTCACCACTTCTAGGACCTGATCAAATTGGAGGTCTGGCAAGTGGTGGAGGAATCGTGTACGTTAAGATGGATGTTCCCTGGTCTAAATGCCACTTTCATTGTGTTGATTCCCAAGGAGGTGGAGCCTAGTACTCCTGATAAATACAGGCCTATTGCTCTATGCAATATAATTTATAAAATCGTTTCCAAGGTTATTGCTTCCCGATTGAAATTACTCCTCCCTCCCATAATCTTTCCTGAGCAATCAGGTTATGTAGAAAGCAAGCAGATAACCGACGACATTATCCTAACTCACGAAATAATTCATTCGCTGAAGCTCTCCAAGAAACCAGGTATGCTGCTCAAAATAGATTTATCCAAGGCTTTTGACAGTTTAAGCTAGATTTACATTCGGAAAGTTCTAATAGCTTTTGGTTTTTCTCCTTGGGTAAGGTGGGTTATGAGTCTGTTATCTTCATCTTTCTTTTATGTTTTAATCAATGGCATACCCTCACCCAACTTTCGTCCCTCCGGGGGAATTAGGCAGGGATATCCTCTCTCTCCCTTCCTCTTCATTATCATGGCAGAGGGATTGGGTCCCAGCATCAAATCAGCCCTTCAATCTCATCTCCTCAAAGGCTTATCCTTTAACAACTCCCCTACCTTTTCTCACCAACAGTCTGTTGACAATAACATGCTTTTCGGCCACCCCTCTGTTCAAGAAGCTCGTCAACTCAAATCTCTTCTGTCAGACTTCTCCAAAACCTCTGGAGCCAATGTCAATAAAATCAAGTCTCAAATCTTTTTTTTCAACACCCCTGTTACAACCCAAGCAGCTATAGCGCATATTCTGGGTTTCACCATTGTTTCTCTCCCCTCCAAATATTTAGGGGCGCCTCTAATAGCCTCGGCTCTCAAGCACTCCTCCTGGAAAATCCTATTAGAAAAGTTAGAAGCTCGACTCTTCCTTTGGACTCATAGGTCTCTTCATATGGCCAGCAGATCAATCCTCATAAAGGTTGTTCTTCACTCCATGCCGCTATACCTCTTCTCTATTCTGGCCGCCCCAAGTGGGTTCTCAAGGAAATAGAGAAACTCCAACGTTCCTTCTTATGGGGAAATTCTGGACCCACCCGTAAGTGGGCTTTTTTCAAATGGGATAAAGTTTGCCTTCTAAAATGCACTAGTGGCATTGGTTTGAAGGATCCGACTCACAGTAATGAAGCCATGGGAGCAAAAATTTGGTGGAGATGGCTCTCTGTGCCCTTCACTCCCTGGGCCTCATTATGGACCGCCAAATATGCAAGCAATAGTCCAATTGAAGAATGAATACATATGTCAGAAGATAGCACTGGATTAATGACATGGAATTCAGCCAAACAGCATAGGAACCTAATTCAACAACATAGCTTTTGGGAAATCAAGAATGGCAACACAGCTAGATTCTGGGAGGATTCATGGCAGCAACTGCCAAAGCTCAAGAACCTTCTTTCTCACCTACAGCTTCCGGAGCAGGATGTGCATGAATTAGATAAGGTCAGTAACTTTTGGAAGCCCTCCTCCATACAGGATCACAGATGATGGATCGAGGCGGATCAGATCCTAAGGCATGGCACAGAACAGGCTCAGCAAGCTCTTTCTTCAAAATTACAAAAAGAAAAATACTTTTTTCGGAGGAAATGGATATCCTTAGGTGGGGCTATGAGGAAAAAGGCACTTTCACCACAAGGGAAGCCTACAATATAATAATCAAGGAGCGTATAGTCAAAGATGGACTATGGAGCAAAGTTTGGGACCCCCCCAACTGGCCAAAAGTTTCCACCTTTCTTTGGCTCCTCTGTCAAAATAAGATTCTCACATGGGATAATCTCAGAAAAAGGAATTATCATGGACCTTCTAGACGCCTCAACTGCAAGCAAGAAGAGGAATCAGTTAAACATCTTATGCAATCTTGTTGTATAGCATGTAAGCTATGGGAGAAAGTCAACTTTCGCTGCCAAAAAGAAGGCAGAGTGTAGGGGGATGTCATAGCTACAGTTCGCAACTGGAACAAAAAACCTTATCAAAGCAAACTTTTAAACACCCTGTGGAAGCTTGTTTCTGGATTCCTGATGTGGAAAATTTGGAAGGAAAGGAATCGTCGGGTATTTAAGGACCAATCCATGCCCACGAAAAATCTCTAGACCATCCTCTGCCAAAATATCAAAGAATCCCTCTCCATCCTTTCTTGGTCCCAGGAAGATTTTAATTCTCTTCCGCAAGAACAATCCATCTGGACAAATTGGAAAATTCAATTGAATCAAGAGCTCATCTCCAAAGGAAATTCACCCTCACCAAACCGTCTGCCCACAAAGTGGATCCCTCCTCCAATTAATATGATAAAGCTAAATTTCGATGGAGCCTCAAAAGGAAATCCAGGTAACTCAGGCTTTGGAGGAATCTTCAGAGACCATTAAGGAGCACCCCTTTTGTCTTTTTTTGGTTCAAAAGGGTGGGACACTAACAACTCAGCGGAATTGGAAGGCTTATGGCAAGGTCTCATTATAGCTCAAGACAAAGGATTCTTTCCGCTAATCATAGAAGGGGATTCTCAGATTATTATAAATATGGTTTCAAAAATCATGCAAGGTACTCCCTCGCACAAGGTAAGTAACAGTTGGCGAATGGCAAAAAGGATTGAACTCATTGATCTCTGGCTCTCTCGACACAGGGCCATTTACATCAAGCATACCCGACAAGAAGGAAACAAAGTCGCAGATTTTCTAGCAAATCTTGGAGTGGA
This sequence comes from Pinus taeda, assembly GCA_000404065.3. NCBI lineage: Eukaryota > Viridiplantae > Streptophyta > Pinopsida > Pinales > Pinaceae > Pinus > Pinus taeda. Next base: position 16,310 of record APFE031281241.1, on the reverse strand, counting down.
ATGCAAGCTGGAACTTCATATAGGATCATTCTCTAGCATCGCCTCAGATTCCAAAATTATGAATTACAAGAATATTATGAAGAATGATAGGCACTAGGTAGGAGACACACACTCGGATGCGGGTGCATTAATGCAATATTTATGATGGCTCTGCGTTATGACGGCAGCTGGTACAGCAGGTGGCAGGGTAGCACACCTACCCAAGCCCTCCCGCGGATGGAAATGGTTTATGTTAAGTCCCGGCAGATCATTTTTCATGTGAAATTGAATGCGCAGTGGGTGCGAGACATTTCACCTGGTATTCCTCTAATGGCTGACTCTGATTTTGCATCCTTGCAATGCTACGAAGGTGGCGCTAAAGGTCTGGTTCTTCAAGCGTTACAAGTACCCTCACACCGGCATCTACTTTGCTTCGTCCTACTCTTCATCCCCTCCCAGCTGCCCTGATACTTTGCCCATGGTGCATCGTCGAGGTAGTTGTCGCCGAGGTGGCAGTCGTGGAGGCCGTGGGTGCTCTCAGCCTGCTCATCCGCCTATCATTCCTCTGGCTTCGGCTTCCCCTACCTCAGAAACTAGCAGGCCACTCCTGCACAACTCTTTTCAAACCACCCATTTCACGTTTCACAATTGCCTCAATCAACCTGTTCTCTCGGCCAGCATTACGGTAATCTTCTCGGAGGAAGAAGCTCGGTCCATTGTTGCAGTGAACACCTCATCAACGCAGTCTCAGGGAGAAAGCGTGCAGTAGGGGGAAGATGTTGGTTTCGGGTTCAACTGTGGCGATTTGCAGGCTGGAGGAAATGCCAGCGATGTCTCCAAGCTTCCAGACGGCAATCAACAGGATGTCCCAGCCTCTGCTCACCCAGCGGGTGGTTCTGATAGCATTCGACAGTTGGCAACTCCTCCAGACGGCAGCGACTCAGTTATTAAGGATAATGTTGATGACACGTGGATGGGCTATACTTGCCCCGTGGAGGAGGAAATTCTGGAACACGATACTGCTCTTTGAAGACTCCTAGGCCATGTCTACTTCCTTGCTCCCCTCTCTGCTCTTCCGTCCAATTTGTTATGCCTATATGGCTTCTGTCAATGTCTTTATGCATCAGGCATGTAGCTCTGTTATAGTTTCAAGTTTTTGGCTCTGTAATTTTGCTGATGAATATCTGGGCAGTTCAGATAGTATGGTCATAGCTTATCATCTGTCATTTTCTGAGGTCTATCACTCTAGCCTGTTCTCTCTATATAGCCCTGGGCTTTTGTATCTGGTTAATCCCAACCCTGGGATAGTTTGTTTGTCTTGCTAGACAGTCTTGGACCTCCTCTGAGGTCTCGACCGCATTGTAACTGTATTTTTACTTTTATTAATAGAATTAGTCTTTACTTAGAAAAAAAAATAAGTTAGAAAAGTATTTGAGAAATGAGAGTTGGTAGGGTCATAACTTTTCCTTTAAATTGAGACTATTATTCTTTTGACAAGGAACACTTAGCAAGCAATTATAATTACAGATATTAGCAAAACTAAAACTATAATAATTAAATCCAAACAAATAACTTAAAATACTTTCGCTTATTACAAAAATCAATGAAAAAACTAATTAATACTGTAAATTACTTCACCTCACAACCTAACAAAGAACTAAAAATGTTCACAATAACCTAGCAATACAATGTAAATCTCAGCTCACCCAAGCTCTTTTATATTACACATTTTAGGAGGTGGCGATAATGGTGGTGAGAATAGCTTAAAACGATGTCTTTAAAAGTATTTGTGAATTAGAAGACCACCCAAATTCATATTGGCTTGGAATTTGGTCTAATGTTAATGTAGAATTATTCCACTCATGAATAATGTTAATGTAAACTATTTTACTCATGAATAAAGTATTACATATAAAATGAGAAATTATTTTTTAATATTATTTTATTAAACTAAACTATAAATTTATATAATTTTACGTCAAGAGAACTACTTTACCAAATTATTCTAAAAATATTTAACAATATAATAAAAACTAATAGAATTAGTTGGAAATCAACTATAATACAAGAATATCCCTATCATCTCCTTTGTCGGAGATATACAACAATATTCTTATAACGCTCCTTATCAGACTAATCTAGTTGCTAAAAATAAAAATAAAATATTAAATTAAGAAATTATTATGAATGTTGATATATGTTTGAGGGATATTATATTAGGAAATTATTACGAATGTTGATATATGTTTGAGGGCACTTGGGTGATGAGAAGATCAAATTTCACACTAGACTACAAACCCTTAACTATGAGGGGTTCCTTTGAGATGCACACAGTGCCATAAGTATGGTCATCTAGTTAATCAGTGCAGTTTACCCTTCTCTAAGTGACAGGTGTGGGGATGATCCTAGGTGATTTCTCCCCAACCAAAACCAGTCATTGGGAGTGATGCTTCATTTTTAGGAGGTCCGTGAGAAGGATAGAAGGGTGGAAGTTACTTAGAAAAAATCAAATACAGATGCCCAGAAGGATCCTTCACCTCCAGCCATGGAAACTGATGTCGTTGTGGTTACCAACAAAAATTTGGAAAGCCACATCCCTCTAGGATACCAAAGTGAATCAACTATCTAAAGTAGGTTTGGATTTCGGACAATGGCAATGTTTAATTGAAAAGCGCAATGGATTGGACCATTACAAATATTATCATAGACCTTACTTTTCCCACTACATGATGCATATTTTTAGACACTACTTCTGTCTATCCTATGCAACAAATATAATAGAACATACACTTTTTTGTGTATGTATATGGATGCATATACTTTTGATTCATTGTTTTATGCAGCATAAAAGGTTTCTGCGAAAAGCATCTGATCTTTGGTGAACTCTTTCGATACACACATGTTATGTATATGAAAAAAAGGTAATTCTGTATATTTCTTTAATAAAATAAAATTATTGGTTTTTATAATAATAATAATAAATAGTAATGTGTTTTGTGTTTATCTATAAATTTGTAATATAAAAAGATACAAACAATATAAAAACAAGTTTTATAATCAATTTTAGTTTTTGGAATTCTAGTATTTGAAACCGATTTGCAAGTAATCTCATCAATATCATATCCCCTGAATTGCTAAAAAAAACTTAGTGCCAAATTAAAATTTTTGAGAATATATACGCATTCTTAGGAAGTTGTGTGCATATTTTTAAAAGCACCAATTCTATTAAAATATAAAGCATATGCTTTCAATCATTTCTTTCATATTTTTTCATGTTTTAACTGTTTTTTAATATTTTCTAATCTTTTTAATCTTTCTTTATCCTTTCGTTGTCTTATGTTTTTCTTTCTCCGTTACTACGTAGAATCTAAGAGAGATGTTTTCATTATTCTTCCTCTTTTATGTTTTTCTATCTTCATTCTATACGTAGGGTTTAAGAGAGTTGTTTTTTCTTTTCTCAAAGTCGTTGAAAGATGTGGTTACTTAATGCAATCTATTTGTGAATTTCTTTTGATTGATATGACTCAAACGTGCAACCCGTAATGTATAAGTTTATTATATAAGCAAGGGTAATTATTTCATAAGACCCGAAAGCGCTGACCGGAAAAATTCAGAAGAGTGAATTATCAGACTCCAAATTTGTCTTATAAACCGTGTTTCCACAAAGTCCCAAAGCATATCATCACACCATATACAAAATACGAAATTTTATTTATCGAAGGAATATTTTGAGAAGTTCTAGCTATTCACATAGAGCTCTGCAATATGAGCCGATATAACCCCTACACAACCAATCTGATTGTACGATTGATTCACACTACTACAAGCTACAAAAATTACTCGACTACACAATCTGGTTCGTAATTTTAAACAGTGGGCCCGTCCCTAATGCTAACACGTCTTATCCCAAACATAAGGAACCATCAATAGCCTTCTCCGTCGTTGCAACTAAAACAAGGCCTAACATTTATGTAGTTACGTTTCTGCTTCAGAAATGGCATCCAATCGACCAAATTAAAATCTTGAAAGAATAAAATAAAGCATAAGATTGCTTGCATGTAAAAGCAATGATTCAGACTATGGTAGTTGTGTATGAGAAGTGAGAACGAACTTTAATGATTTAACTATGAAGAAGCAGGAGATGGAGCCGAAGTGGGAGAAATTGTTGCGACTCCAAAACCAATTGTTGCAAGAGCGAAAAGCAAATGATGCAACCGCTTATCATTCGCCGTTGTCCACTTCTGTGAGACTCGCACAGACGGGGCAAGTAGCTACCTGCACAAATTATATACAAATAAATCAATCATGGGCTAACTTTAGGTATACATATACATATTCATGGTCGTAGCTATATTTCATGTAGTATATCAGTCAATATACTATTTTACATCTGCGACACTAGTGGCGTTAATAGTGAGAAATAATGAAGTACCTTCCCTTGCGGCAAGATAACACAACGAATGCTGCAAAATCCATGTAAAAACGAGGGCGATCTACTCGTTTTTCCGTCGGCCCACGAAGTAATTGACGGCAAAGGCGATCAGGAAAGTGACGCAGAAGAACTCTATGTAGTAAGACTTAGGGCCTGCGGGGATCAGAGTTTTTGCATAACAGGTCAGGCTCAATGCATAGCAGAACTCGCAGGTGAAAAGAAGGCAACTCAATCGATATTTGGAAAAAGCAGTCAAAGTGCAGTGCATGCTTGCCAGAGGATATTTCAAATCAACAATTGAAAGTGTCTTCTTGAGAATTTTTCTAGAAGAGTTAATTGGTTTGTGGAAAACCTTGTTTTCTTGGACTGGATCATTGTGCAATTACTTTTCTTTAGATGTTTTGTTTATATCTATATTACAAGGAACACATTGAATGTCTTATTTCATTTCTGTTATCCTTACTAATATCTTTTCCGTGCTTTTTCTTAATCAATTTGATGAAATATGCCATTATCCTTTGGTCAAAGTCCTCACCTACGACAGTCTTGTTAGACCACTGTTTAGAAAATTATTTATTTAATATTTAAAATTATTTATTTATTAATTAATTTTAATATTAGTATTTGTTTATTTAATTACATTCTATAATTTATTTCGATTAAAGTATTTTATTTTTAATAGTCAAAAAATCAATTTATAAAATATTACATATATATGTCGGCTATTTATTTAAGTGATTTTTAATATTATTATTTGTTTCTTTAATTGTGATTCTAATCATTTATCTCGAATTAAAATATTTAATTTTAATAATAAAAAATAATATTATAATATAATCAATTGGTCTTATAATAACTTCAAGATAAATTCATATTGGCGAAATTAAAGAAAATCATAAAAAATAGTATTACAGTACCAAGTATCCCAATGGTACGGAAAACAATGCAAAAGATTTTGCCGTTGTTATATGTTCTGATTCATGATCTCTATGATGATGCATTGGTGTAGGCTTTATATATGCAGAGTTGTAGTAGATAGGTTTGGGTTTTTTTAGCAGTTGATGTATTTTGTTTATACATTATGTCTGCGAGTGGTCAATAAATATGGTTTTTCTTGTGTGGTCAATAAATATGGATTTTCTTGTGGTAGAAATCGATTATAGTTGGAAATCTGAAAATCTGACTCATGTATAAGTTTTTTATTTTTTTTTGGAAATTTGGTTAATGTATGAGTTTTAAATTTATTTTTTTGAGGAAACTTAAAATTAATATAAAAAAACATGTTTATGGTTTAAACTTTATGGGAAAGATTGACTGTAGAAATTATTTTGGGTAACTAAAACTATTCTAGGAGGAGCCAAAGTTTCACCAATTTTTGTACAATATTGGTGATAAAGATTTCATTGTGGTTTTATTGTACTTTTTCTATCCAATAAATTAGTTGGACTCAACCTAGGCTTAACCTAGTCACAAAAAAAAAACTTAAATTATAAATTTATTTGTATTATTTGTATTATTATTGATTATAAAATAATTAATGAGTTAAAAACACACACATATAAAGAACATGTATAATCATAAAGATTCACTCTCACTGTATCATGGAGATTCTTAACATGTAAGTACGGCTTGTTACAATACTATGGTCTAATACCTTCACTATATTATGGAGTTAACATGTAAGTACGGTTTGTTACAATACTATGGTCTAATACCTTCACTATATTATGGAGGTTCTTACCGTGTAAATAGGTTTTGTTACAATACCATGACCTAATATTTTTTATAGCATATACATTAATAAGTTAGAAAAGTATTTGAGAAATGAGAGTTGATAGGGTCATAACTTTTCCTTTAAATTGAGACTATTATTCTTTTAACAAGGAACACTTAGCAAGCAATTATAACTACAGATATTAGCAAAACTAAAACTATAATAATTAAATCCAAACAAATAACTTAAAATACTTTCGCTTATTAAAAAAATCAATGAAAAAAAACTAATTAACACTGTAAATTACTTCACCTCACAACCTAACAAAGAACTAAAAGGATTCACAATAAGCTAGCAATACAATGTAAATCTCAGCTCACCCAAGCTCTTTTATATTACACATTTTAGGAGGTGGCGATAATGGTGGTGAGAATAGCTTAAAACGATGTCTTTAAAAGTATTTGTGAATTAGAAGACCACCCAAATTCATATTGGCTTGGAATTTGGTCTAATGTTAATGTAGAATTATTCCACTCATGAATAATGTTAATGTAAACTATTTTACTCATGACTAAAGTATTACATATAAAATGAGAAATTATTTTTTATTATTATTTTATTAAACTAAAATATAAATTTATATAATTTTACGTCAAGAGAACTACTTTACCAAATTCATTCTAAAAATATTTAACAATATAATAAAAACTAATAGAATTAGTTGGAAATCAACTATAATACAAGAATATCCCTATCATCTCCTTAGTCGGGGATAAACTATAATACAACAATATCCTTATAACGCTCCTTATCAGACTAAGCTAGTTGCTAAAAATAAAAATAAAATATTAAATTAAGAAATTATTATGAATGTTGATTTATGTTTGAGGAATATTATATTAAGAAATTATTACGAATGTTAATATATGTTTGAGGGCACTTGGGCGATGAGAAGATCAAATTTCACACTAGACTACAAACCCTTAACTATGAGGGGTTCCTTTGAGATGCACACAGTGCCATAAGTATGGTCATATGGTCATTTTGTATATTTCTTTAATAAAATAAAATTATTGGCTTTTTAATAAAAAAATAAAAAATAAAAATAGTAATGTGTTTTGTGTTTATCTATAAATTTGTAATATAAAAAGATACAAATAATATAAAAACAAGTTTTATAATCAATTTTAGTTTTCGGAATTCTAGTATTTGAAATCGATTTGCAAGTAATCTCATCAATATCATATCCCCTGAATTGCTAAAAAAAACTTAGTGCCAAATTAACATTTTTGAGAATATATAGGCATTCTTAGGAAGTTGTGTGCATATTTTTAAAAGCACCAATTCTATTAAAATATAAAGCATATGCTTTCAATCATTTCTTTCATATTTTTTCTATGTTTTAACTGTTTTTTAATATTTTCTAAACTTTTTAATATTTCTTTATCTTTCCGCTGTCTTATGTTTTTCTTTCTCCGTTACTACGTAGAATTTTAGGAGAGATGCTTTTTTAGTTTGTAGGTTTCTGTGGAGTGGTTTTTGAGAAGCTGAAATCGGATGATCCACATTGTTTTCCATTCTTTTGTCGACGTTTCGAGCCTATACCAAGACTCATCATCAGGACTTGCTTTTGTCGACGTTTCGAGCCTAGAATTTTAGGAGAGATGCTTTCATTATTCTTCCTCTCTTTTATGTTTTTCTATCTTCATTCTATACGTAGGGTTTAAGAGAGTTGTTTTTGCTTTTCTCAAAGTCGTTGAAAGATGTGGTTACTTAATGTAATCTATCTGTAACCTTTTTTTGATTGATATGACTCAAACGTGCAACCCGTAATGTATAAGTTTATTATATAAGCAAGGGTAATTATTTCATAAGACCCGAAAGTGTTGACCGGAAAAATTCATAAGGGTGAATTATCGGACTCCAAATTTGTCTTATAAACCGTGTTTCCACAAAGTCCCCAAGCATATCATCACACCATATACAAAATACATGGATTATTCCAAATAAATTTATACGAAATTTTATTTATCGAAGGAATATTTTGAGATTACGAAATTCACATAGAGCTCTGCAATATGAACCGATATAACCCCTGCACAACCAATCTGATTGTACGATTGATTCACACTACTACAAGCTACAAAAATTACTCGACTACACAATCTGGTTCGTAATTTTAAACAATGGGCCCGTCCCTAATGCTAACACATCTTATCCCAAACATAAGGAACCATCAATAGCCTTCTCCGTCGTTGCAACTAAAACCAGGCCTAACATTTATGTAGTTACGTTTCTGCTTCAGAAATGGCGTCCAATCGACAAAATTAAAATCCTGAAAAAATAAAATAAAGCATAAGATTGCTTGCACGTAAAAACAATGATTCAGACTATGGTAGTTGTGTATGACAAGTGAGAACTTACTTTAATGATTTAACTATGAAGAAGCAGGAGATGGAGTCGAAGTGGGAGAAACTGTTGCGACTCCGGAACCAATTGTTGCAGGAGCGAAAAGAAAATGATGCAACCTCGCTTATCATTCGTCGTTGTCCACTTCTGTGAGACTCGCACAGACGGGGCAAGTAAACACCTGCACAAATTATATACAAATAAATCAATCATGGGCTAACTTTAGGTATACATATACATATTCATGGTCGTAGCTATATTTCATGTAGTATATCAGTCAATATACTATTTTACATCTGCGACACTAGTGGTGTTAACAGTGAGAAATAAAGAAGTACCTTCCCCTGCGGCAAGATAACACAACGAATGCTGCAAAATCCATGTAAAAACGAGGGCGATCTGCTCGTTTTTCCATCGGCCCACGAAGTAATTGACGGCAAAGGCGATCAGGAAAGTGACGCAGAAGAACTCTATGTAGTAAGACTGAGGGCGTACGGGGATCAGAGTTTTTGCATAACAGAGCCAGGTTCAATGCACAGCCGAACTCAGAGGTGAAAAGAAGGCAACTCAACCGATATTTGGAAAAAGCAGTCAAAGTGCAGTGCATGCTTGCCAGAGGATATTTCAAATCAACAATTGAATGTGTTTCATTAACAGAGCAGTGTAAAAATGTAAAAGTGTTGACGATTGTTGATACATAAGAAGGCCTATCAACCTAAATATACCCAAAGTCATATGGTAAAAGTTGACCATATCATACATGCCAACGCCATATTATCAATATTATAAATGCCAACGACAATGCCATAGTAAATGCTAATAACCAAGGCCATGTGGTTATCAATATTGTGAATGTTAATGCCATATTATGCACATTGTAAACATTAATTTATATATATACTAGCAGCATTCCATATAACATTCTATGCAGCGTTCCATACAATTATATGCAGTGCTCTCAACCATTATTGACAATGTTCTATATCAGCGTTGTCAACCAGCATTGTATATAGCATTCTCAACCATTCTATGCAATGTTCTCAACCATTCTCATAAAGGTCGTTCAGTAATTGATACTAGTGTAAAGGTAATTCAATAGTTCTTCCAATCATCAACGCACATGTTGTATAATACCAATGTATAAACCAACATTCTATTAACCTATGGCACCATGTTGCACATGTAATAATGTTGCTTATCACTACTCAACGTTGCAAATATTAACGCAAAAAAATCAATGACGTCAAGTATTCATAATATTTAATGCTAGTAAGTATTCACAAAAAATACTAAAACTAATGTTGATAGTAATTTTTTTTTCTAGAAAAAAATCTTAATTTTTTAATTTTTTATTATATATGGAAAACTAACATGTTATAGATGCTAATGGCATATGCTATATGTGTAACCATGGTTATCAAAATAGATGCTAATGGCATATGCTATATGTGTGACAATGGTTATCAAAATAGTATAAGTCTGTCTATATTACCCAAATAAAATAAAACTTTAGTCATCAGTAACTGTTTAAAAAAAATATTATAAAATTTCAAAAAAATAAAAACTTGTTTTTTGTGAGTTTTATGTTTGCTGATGTCTCAAAAAACTATGATAATTTAGGGCCTATAGGCCCTATGCTGCATCTGTTCTATATAAGGTGTGTACGTTGGCAGTAATTTATTAACGCTTTCAATAATATATTCACAAAAGAATTAACGTTGGCAATAATGCTAGCATAATGTTTATGTTGGCAAGGCAATGTATTAACGTTGCTCAACGCTACTCCAAACCATTAGATAAATGTTGCTCCAAACTGTTATTTTAACACTGATGCAAATCATTATATTAACGTTGCTAAATGTATTAATGTTTGACTTGAGGAATGTATTAATGTTTCACTAACATTAATACATTAAAACTAGTTATATGATAAATACAATTACAAAATTGAAATCGAGTCGTAGAATTCACCGAAGGTCGCAGGTTAGAAACATATGCAGGCCAATCAATGATGTTGAGATTGTTGTTACATTGCAGGCTAGGCTATTATCATAAATTTAGGGTACAAAGCTCTAAATTACAATATAACACACTATATAAAAATAAAAAATAAAAAAATCACTTTGAGGTACTGTGAAGTAATGTGTTACATTATAACTCACCATTTGCAGCACTATCATTTCATATTATAATACATGGAATATAATCCAATCAGTGAACAATGGTGATACTTACCATTCACAATAGTCGTGAATGTTGCCAACGTAATTATATAAAAAATATCACATCCAACTTGTTGTCAAAATTATGTTCAGGCTGTCAATACTAAGTATGGCGCTGCTAACCTTCCTTATCTTTCTCTTTGTCTCTTTCTATCTCCGCTCCCATCTCTGCTCCTATCAATTCTGCATAACCATAATTATAGTTTTGTCCTTATGGTGGTTACTCTTCTCTACATTACATATCATATGCATATGAATTCTTCTCTTCTTTAGTTATCTTGAGGAGTATCACTCAGATTCCTTATCAGTGGAGTATCACTCTATTTTCTTCTACAATATTATCATTTTTGTCCACAAAGAGACACATAGCATTCATGTTTTTCATTCTTGCTTTTACTTTCCAAGTAAACCATCTAGTTTTCTATTTTCAAAAGGGAGCTTTTTGGTTTGGGATTTTATTTTTTCATTTACATGTATGAGTTTTTTTTCCTTTACCATTATTTAAATGTAGATTTTGTAAAAACAATTAGATGCCTTTTTATTTCTCTTATGCAATGACCCTGAATGATTCAATCTCTTTGCTGAAAGAATTGAAGGTTGTTTCGAACTTCCTTCTAGAAGCTAACTTTATGATAGAGAGCTAAATAGGATACACTACAACCTGATGTCAAATCATTTGACCCCTTCAAAGGTTTTTTAGGACGCAGACCTTCAAATGAAAATCAAGGGAAACATATTTTCCACTTGCATGCCGTGGACTTTCAGGATGATTTTTGGTTATGCCTTCATGTTTATATTGATTCCATATTCATTTACAAATTGGTATGTAATTTATATTTAATTGAGCCACTAATGTGTTATGAAATTTCAACCATTTTCTAATGAGATGATGATGCAGAATAAACAAGATTATTTCTTTCAAGCACACATTGTTGATCAAGTCCACGTTCAAGAAAAAGTTTTTCTTCTGTCCCTATATTTGCTTCCTGTGCTTCTCATGAATTTCTTACTTTTGTGATTTTGAATGATTCTTTCACAACTTTAAAAACTTGAACAGGTCTTTACAATCCCAATGAAATTGTTACTTATTAATTTTCCCAACTCTTCAACTTATAGATGCTTGTGTCCAAGGGATAATTTGTTCTCTTTTGTATGCTTGTGTGCAAAGATATTTTATTTTCTTCTTCTTCTTCAAGATGAGCCAAGCACTTATAAATGGAGTAGTGGGATGGTCAAGGAGGACAAACTACCAATAACATTAAGGACTCATTGCCATAGTTTCATTGGATATTTAGGACTTCAATTTGCTTTTGCATGGTAGCCATAGGGATTTTATTAGGGTTTGCTCCACCTAAAACAATCTTTATACCTTCAAATCCCTTTGATTTATTTGGCTCTACTCATATTTTCTTTAATGATTTTCTACTAAAATTTGCTTGATTTTCATGTCTTCAATGAGCATTAATGGGACTACTCTCAACCTTAGAATTTATTCCTCTAACATTCATTCAATTCATATTTTTTTTCTTGAATATCTCCCCACAAGACCATGACGATGTCATTATGCCAATCTGCCAATCAAGTCATAGGATTTTTATTTTTCTTCCACACTTTAGTTGGCTACCCTTTGTTTTCTACATTTCCTTTTGGTTCATTGTTTAGTCTGCTTGGAGTTGCTTCCATCTTCTGTCTAGAGTTTTTTAGGGTATATGGCAGCTTGCACTATTTGGCTTTGTGGCCAAAGTTATCACACACATAACATCTTGTGTGGACAATAAATAGAGAAAATGGTGTGCATTTTCTTGTACCCATATTTTTCTTTGCATACAATTTGCATTCAATAGCTTGTGTCCAAATCCATTGCACAAATAACAATAACCATAAAATTTCTTTGAGTACCTGATGGATGGTTATCTTTTGTGTTTGCTTACTTGATGGAGCCTTCTTATTTGATTTTTGTTGATTAGTTTTGATTCACTTTCTCTTGAATTTTGCTACAACAGGTCTAGTTTCCTAGCAAGAAAAACATTTGATATCTTTCAAGGGAGGAAAGAATCTCCTTTGTGATCTTCCAAATTTGCTCAATTCCTTTCCAGGATCAAATGACCTTCTTACAAAGGGTCATTTCTTTACCTTATTCTTTAGTTCTTGATGTTGTTGTTTATTTTTGTTTGCTTCTTTATAAATCATGATGTTGTTGGCTTCTTCTTCTGTAGGTATTTTTGATGTTGTGTGGTCTTTAAGGCTAAATTTTCTTAGCTCTTCATGGAGACAATCTCCTCTTCTAGGTTTTTACACAATCTATTAATTTCATTTATTTCACTTTAGGCTGAAGCATTCTAAACCTGTAATCTCTCACACTATTCTTCTTTCTCCTTCATTTGACTACTCATCACCTCTTCTATTGTCCTTGCTTCTTCAAATTGTGTCTTTAGGTTCATAATTTCCTCCTTCAATTCATGCTCTCTTTCATCACATATTTGCAACAATTTCTTATGGTCTCTGATTTCATTGGCAAGTCTATCTATTTCAACCAGGATTGAATCAAGCATGGTGATAAGCCTCATTATTGAGTAATTATATGGGCCTTAATTGGCCTTAATTCACCTCCTAGCTTAGTCAAACCAACTATTCTCACAACTTATTGCATACTTTTGATTATATTTTGTTTATGAAATGAGTTAGAGTTGGATATTTGGCTTTGTGGTCTAATGTGCATGTAATACAAGAATAAAGAATAAAAGCAAGGAAAAATGCAGGTATAAAGGATAAAAGCAAAGAACTATGGAAATTAACTTGGTAAAGACTCGAATGGGACAAGGGAAAGTAACTATAGGAGGTAAATCCTCCTCATTTACTACCCCTCCATTCGAATATTCCACCATCAGCTCGGAATGCACACAACCATCACTTTGAAGACAAAAAGACAGCCAAGCAAGGGAAAGGGCTAGAAAACAGTTTATCTTAAGTTGGGAGCCAAGCCTCCCTAATGGGAAGGAAGTCGTTAGAGACTTCAAATGTATAAATAGAGAGGCTTAGGACCTCAGTAGGATTCATACTTCTACTGTAAAACTTTGTTTTATTTCTGAGCTGCAAAGACTTGTGACAGTTTGCTCTGTAATCCATGGTTTTTCTAATAAGAATGAGTTTTGTTTAAGCCAACTCTGAGTTAACTCCGAGGGCTGAAGCTTTTGGGTTAGGGCCCGATCCAAGTAGCCACAGTTCCTCTTCTTTGTACATATCTGCTAGCATAATAGTTTTGTTTTGTTTATTTGCTTAAGTAGTTTCATGGTTTGTTAATTCATTTTCTCAAGTAGTTTTCTGGTTCTGATTCATTTGTTTAAGTAGCTTTCTGGTTCTGTTCATTCGTTTGAATAGCTTCTTAGTTCTGCTCATTTGCTTCAGTAGCCGCATTGGCTTTAAGTTTACTTCCATTTGTGTCTTTTTTTTTTTTTTTAATTCACAGGTTAGTTAGAGGAAAATATTACTATCAGGTTGTGCCGAGGTGTCTCGAGCTCATCTCCTCCCTCTAGGACCATGACTTGAGGTAGAGACCCTTCAGTAGCCCCAAAAACACAGGTCTTTGGTTGTCGCATGGGCTATGGAGTTCATTGTTTAATGCAGTTATTCGTTCACCCGCACTAGTTTTCTCTGTCATTTTCATTTGAAATAGCCTCTAGCACGTTCCTCATGCATCACTTCCTCGTCATCTGATCACCAACAAACCTTCACAATCACCATCTGATTCGCTATTTTGTCCAAATGTTGCCTCGTGTGGAGTCCACCACTTACTTTATGAACTTAGTCCCCACCGTCGATCTGCCTTGCCTGATCCAACGCCTATCGCGTCACCTGATCACTTAAGGCGCTTTAAACCCCCACCATCGATCTGCCTTGCCTAATTCGACGGTTATCGCTTCACCCGATCGCCAACTAGCTTGGTCGATCTCCACTGTTGATCAACCCCGCCTAATCCAATGGCTATCGCGCCATCTCGTACGGATTAGTACACGAATGTTATTTGCCCGAGGGCACGTAAGAAAATTGGTTTTCTCGTGCTATGTGTTGTGCAGTAAGGCTAATCGCTTGAAATTTCCAAATATTGCTTACAACCTAAAGGGCGCACAAGAAACTACTTACCGCCATAGAAACCTGCTCCCTCATTTCCGCATGTTTCTTTTCCCCGCGATATGATATCCGTCGTCCATCTGACTTCACCCATGCAATAAGATCTCAGTCATCCATTGCTCCTGTTAGCCTCATCCGTCTATCTCTTGACTTCACCCCACGATTAGATCTTGGCCATTCTTCTCCTTTGTTAGCCTTGTCCGCCCATCCCTTGACTTAACCCGCGTGATATATCTCCATTGTTCATCATGTGCATTCATCCTATTCATCCATCTAGTTACTTAAGCCTTCGCGATAAGACCTCAGTCGTTCATCATGTTCATTAACCTTGTTCGCCCATCTATCTACGTAACCTCCTACGATCCAATCTCCATTGTTCATAATCCTTTCACCTGACATATCCAACGGTTCTTATGCATTGTTGCTACCTCACGTCCTCCTTTCACTAATTTTCACCTCCGATTGCTTTTTCCGCTTAAAACCTGATTTAGCCTAAGTTTCTTTGTTACACCTTAGTCTAGTTTTGAAGCTCTTTACTTCTACAACTTAGATAATTAGCATTAGGTTAGTGTTAATTTAGCAATTCTACTTAGCATAGTTGTTTAATTGGTTAGTTAGGTTATGGTGTAAGTTTAGCATTTCATGTTGTTTTCTTCATTACTGTAGTAGAGTAGCTCTCTCTTAGAATAGGTTTGCTCTCCTTCCATCAAAGAATTAAGCTTCTTCTAACCCTATAGAATTTTGGCTTGGAACCCTAGGGTCTCTTTCCAGACAAACAGTGACAACAGGCAGGACCTTCACTTCTACTTGTGCATATAGCATTGTCACCTCCAAGTCTATATGAACCCTGGGTTGATAAGTAAAGTTGGTAGCTCTGGGAGTTGTAGCATTATTGTTGCAATACCTAGGCTCATCACTTTTTGGCATCATTGCCGGGGAGGTGTCTAAGTAGAAGTAATTACTGCTTTCTTCTATTTCTAGTCTCCAAACTTTCTTTTCTTCTACTTCTAGTCTTCAACTTTCTTCCATTAGTTTATTTCTGCAAAAGTAGTCTAGTTTCTTTCTTTCTTTCATTTGTCATTATCTGCTTTCCTTTCCATTCTGCAAGTACTTTCTAGCTTTACCAAAATCTTACAAAAACCAACCCAAAAACATTTCCTTTCATGCCTCGTAGGATTAGGGACACTTCAGTGAAATTCTTGTCAAATACCCCAACTGCATCCAACAGGCAACCTTCTCTCTTCTTTAGTGATGGTGAATTGGAAGACCCTTTAGGTGAGCAACCTTACTTATTTGGGGAACCTACAGAAGAAGAAGAAGAGGAACAACCCATTCCTACTAAAGCAATGGCTGGAAACCAAAATGAAGAGAGATAGAGAGAGAATTGAGAGTGCCTTCCCCATCAAGGAAACCAATGGGAACACCA
>APFE031281239.1:12630-39164 GCA_000404065.3 Pinus taeda | reverse complement strand
GCTGGTTTCATAACAATGGACATGGATGTATTGTATTACCGGAACTTATACTTCTTTATATAATAGAGCCAACACGTTTCATGCATATGTCGTATTGTATTCCAACTATCTTGTTTACTCTAAATGATATATGTATTTGTTTTCTTACATGCGCATGTATGGACTATTCTGTATAAGTATGTATGAATCTTACTGAAATGTGCTGATTGGTTTAACCATCACTTTGGATTGCTCACTAACTTTCTTTCCATCTTGTGATGAATCTTCGCTCGTGTGTTCCCTTCCAAGCCGCATACTATTACAGGTTTCCAACGGGCGCACTCACCCCACTTTTCATGTGTTAGAACCGTTCGTGCACCTTCCTTGACTTGCCACAACTATCACACTATTGCTACCCACAGGGACATCTTACTTGCCTCTGTGAAAAACCGCAGTCAAGGCGATACCATACGACCCACTGCTGGGACTCCTACACTAAACATTCTGAGGGATAATTGGGACTTCTTACCGGGGATATCCCCTGATGTGTTAGTGGGTCCAGCACCATCAACACCTCACATAATAGAAAAAGTCATATTAATGAATTGATGGTGACAGTAATTTTTTTTCTTCAGAAACTCTTTACAATCTATTGGATGTTATTCAATTCACATGCAAAAAAAAGACAATTTGGTGGAACCTAGTTTTTACAATTTAGTTTGAGCAGGGGGATTGGATTTTACATTAGCTTTTGTAGTGTTATTATTCAAACTGTCTCTAAAGTAAAAGCCTTAACCTTTGTAGGAGAGCCTAGAAGCAATTGTTAGGTGAGCCACCCATTGGTACCTCATTGACATTACCTCTCATTTTAAGGCTAAGAGGTGGAAATTCCTGACCTAAGGTGGGTGTCCCAAAGGGTTCAATCAAGCTATATTCGTGAATAGGGAGATCAATTCTCAAACTCGACTTGACTAAAGAAATTTGTAACTTTCACTTTTAGGATGTAATGCAAGTTTAACCAAATGAGTATGTTATGAAACCACCTACTTTAAATAGTGATTTTCTTAGACAAATGTGCTTGTTCATGAAATGTTACTATGCTTTGAACAAGGAATGGGATTTGTCTAAAGAAGCATCAACCATTCAAGTTTGGGCACCAAATATAAATGGCATATTCTTCTCATTCATAACACTAAGAGAGATTGAAAAATTTTCATTATTGAGGGAAAGTTAATTATATGTGTTAAGTGTATGTTCAACAGATTGTATCCATGAAAACCAATGCTCCAAGCTTAGTAAATTATGAAAACAATAGATCAAGTTGTTAAGAACTATATATATATATATGTTGAGTATATCAGTGAAGTATTAACCCTTTAAGTGCTTGAATGTGTGTTTCAAAAAAATTTCATTAGGCAAATTTTGAGGTCTAAAATGGGCCTCCTTATAAAAATGTACAACCAAAATAAATTTTATAAGAACCAATAGGATTCAAGATGATGATGTCAACCATGGGGGATGATTCACCATTTTTGGAGTAAAAATATTAAAAAATAATAAAATAATAAAACTATTTTTTCAACTCGTATTTTAAACTTATCTCTCTAAGGTTTTACTCAAATTTCGAGTGAGAGTGCTCTATTGGATGAAAAATTTAATTCGATGTCCAAGGAGTACCCATGTTTCATACTTTTGATGGACGATGCTACACAAAAAACAACAAATACATGAAAAAACGTGATTGCAATCACATTTTAAATGTATTTCTCATTTTCCATAGAGAAAGGTCCATTGAATGTATGCAACATGGGTAATCCTTGGATGTGGAATCAAATTATTCATCCAACGAGTGTTTCCGCTCAAAATTTGAGTAAACCCATTGGGAGATAAGTTGAAAATACGAGTTGGAAAAATAGTTTTTTTCTTTTTTCCCTCTAAAATTTGATGATGTAATTAAATCTTATTTTATTATTTCCACTATTATTTTATAATTTCCTTAGGAGGCCCATTTTATACCTCAAATCTCCCCTAATGAAAACTCCAAATTTAGATCAACACCATACCTCTCCCTTTAACCAAGACAATAGTAGAAGAAATAACGATAAACAATGGTCCCATGCACAAGATCTCATGCCTACCCCATGTGTTCAATTTTTATATTGAATTTACCTACCGTGAAAGATTTTAAATCTTTATAGTTAAGTTATAATGTCCATTTTCTTACTTTATATATCATTGGAGTTCTATATTAATTTTTGAGGGATTCAAAAGAGTTACATTCCAGAGGTATGTATATTCATGGAGCCCATTTGAGAATTGTGCACTGGATTTCGTGTTGGCTCAATCATGTTCAACCTCTTTGTGGAATTGCATACTCTACATGATTTTGATCTTTAATAATTATAAAATTTATAATGCCTATTTTCATAAATTTTTGCTAGATATGTATACAATTTTTAAGTTTTTTAGTGATTTCTTTCATCTGCAAACTTGTATGACAGAAGCCATAGAACACGTGGACTTTGGGTTTGTACATTGGTGTCTCAAGTTTAAACAATCAAATTTGATTTTTTTTCTAGGTGGTTGAGCATATTAACCATGTGAAAGATACTTCCTTGTTCTAAAACAATAATGTTTTGCATCTATTGGACGATTGCTTAAGCTATTTGAACCAATAAAACCTACAATATTTTACAAAGTTTTATAATTTATAAAATTTCAAGGTATAATTGTTTGAAGGGTGTTATCTCAATGGAAGAGCACCTGCTTTACAAGCAGGTGGTTGGTGGTTTGATTCCATCGTGCCCTAATATTCATAGGAAATGATGATGATCGCTATTCATCCCTATATGTATCTATCAATTGTAAAGGTTTTTAAAGGTCCATCATCAAAAGTCATTTTTTTTATATGAAATGATGAAAGTTAATGAACGTCACCATATATTATGCATCAATAGTGAGGGTCATGAAAGTTCCATCACCATAAATAATTGTTGTTCATATGAAATGGTGACAGTCACTATCCATCATAATAATCATTATTTTTTATAGGCCTTAAATGTTACCAGAACGCCAACTACTTTTGGTGATGTCCAATTTTTGGCGATGGAAGCTATTTTGTTCACCACCAATGAGCTTATGGTGACATTTTTTACTGTCACCAAAATGTGAAAAGGTGATGGTCAATGAACGTTGCCATATACATGCATCAATAGTGAGGGCCATGAAAGTTCCACCACCATAAAGCAATGTTGTTCATATGAAATGGTGATGGTCATTGTCCATCATTATAATCATTATTTGTGACGGATATTGAATGTCACCACAACACCTATACTTTTGGTGACGCCACCTTTGGTCATGTTCAATTTTTAGTGACGAAATCCATTTTGACCGTCACCAATGATGTTATAGTAACATTTTTTGAACCTCACCAATGACATTTTTTGTTGTAGTGATTGAATTCAGGGGAAGAATTTTCCTCTTTGAACAACCTTCGTATCATGAAATGCATATCTTCATCTACAGGGGTACTACGGCCAGACACCATGATCTTTGGGTCTAGTGTCCAAGCTTCACTTGTTTCTTGGTGAACATCATTACCTCAACTCTGCTCTCCTGTTTCACCTTATCTAGCTTCCTTTTCTTTGTTAGATCTCTCATCTCCTCTCAATCCTTTCTTCCACAACTCCAAGTTGGCCAACAATTCCTCCATATTCTTCAACTCTCTTTGTATCCTTTGAATGTCACACATATTTCTCTCCCTCCATTCCTCAAATATGCATGCCCTTCTTGCTACTCTAAAATATCTTGTATTCCATATCTCTTCTGCTTCCATTGCAACTATTTCCTATCTTCTGTAATAGTTCATCTTCTCCTACAATATCCTCACCCCAGTGTGAGGATTTTAAGCTTCCATATTAGTTGAAAGTAAGGGTAACAATCTTTCTTCCATCATCAAGATCTTGATCCATAAAGGGATATCATTCAACAACCTTCCTCATAAGCCAAACTTGAAAACCACTTCCACTTTCGAAAAGGAATGATGGTTTTCTGCAGCGAAATCAATAATGTACCCCTACAAGGTAGCTTGCACCCAGAAATAAACCACTCTCGTAAGCTCATGGTCCAGTTGATATAATGCAGTTGGATCTGATGTAGTCTAATTCTAGTAGATCAGACCAAAAATTTGATCTTAAGGAACTTAGCCCAAATATCTCGTACTAATCACTAGCAGGATCAGAAAATAGGATCTCTTCATGTAACCAATATGGGTTATTTTGTCATAAATGTGCTTGTTAAAGAATGAAAGAGTCACACTTATCCTCCCAATAAGTATGAATAATTCTCTTCAATATCCTACTCACCATTATCAAAAAACCCCAATTAAATTTCAGGACCCAACAATGGAACCATTTTTTGGCAAAGTAGAGACTAGGGTTCTGCTTTAGGATCCAACAAAAAGATTATGTTGTAGTTTTAGCTTTCACTGGCATTTTCAATCCTTTTCAAGGGAAGAAGGTATCACCGAAAGCACTGTTAGGACTTAAATGTATTTATGTGGTTTCAAAAGGTGAGTGAATGCATTTACCATTTATATAAGACATCATTTATTACAGAGAAAATCAAATATTCATTATACATAAGATTAAACAAGAACTTAATTTTTTTAAGCAGATAAATAATCATATATATGCATGCATCACAAACATTACATAATAGATCTCGCAATAATTGTTATCATTTTATTAATATCAGGCCAAATAGTGGTTACAAATATAGATCCATAACGCTATAGCTATATATTTTATACATCAATCCACCAAAACCTCAATTTAAGATATAGGAGTACAAGATCAAAACACGAGTATGAATTCTGATGGCATGTCCACCCTTTTCTCCTACTTTGCACTTCTAAAGAACTTGCCATGTGGCTTCTTATATAACTTTTTCTTGTTGATGTTTTCAAGCAATTTTCTCCCTTAGCGTGGTCAAACTTAAAGCCCATGGCTTGACACAGTCAATTCTAACCATTCTTTGATAAAATCAATTCTAATTTGCACTCACTTAATATTGTCAACATTTCTTTCATGCTCACTTGATCATTTCCAAAAACATCGCTTGGTCCATTTATCCTTTTTCCACTTGTCACTTTCTTCTTTCTACTGCTTATTTTTTTTATCAATTACCATCCTTTCTTTGACTCTCACATTATTCTTTCTATGACCACTTTATGCTAAAATATGACCAAAAAGTAAAGGACCCAACAACAACTAATACCAATTCCTGAGTGAAAGTTAAAATTCGTATTTGTGGACTTCAACACAATATTTCTAAGAACATATGAGCAACATGATTCCATTATGATGGTAGTGGATAAGTTGAGTAAGGTGGATGAATGTATAGCTATCAATTCCACCCACAAATCCATTGACATAATGTATATTTCCATAAAGGAAGTATTAAAATTGCATGGCATACCCAAGAATATAATTTCAAATCAGGATGCCAAGTTCACTTCCATTTTTTTAAAAGAATTGTTTGTTGGTTTTGGAACCCATATAGCTTTTAGTATAACATCTCATCCTTATAAAATTGAGATATTAAAAAGAAATTTAGAGGACATGTTAAGAATGTATGTCATACATCAATGAATGAGGTGGGAAGAGTTCTTGCCATTAGTTAAATTTTCATATAACAGTGGGTACCAAGAGTCATTGAATATGAGCCTTTTTTAGGTCATGTATGGAAAAAGGGTAACACTCCCATTAGATGGGATGAGCCAGTGAACAAGGTGGTTATTGGACCAAACATGGTAAAAGAAATGGAGAAAGAAGTTCTCAATATTAGGAGGAAATTGAAGGTAACCCAAAATAGGAAACAAAGTTATGCAGATCAATAGAGAATGCACAAAGAATTCCAAGTGGGAGAGAACGTATATTTCTATATCAAACCATGTAACAACTCAATGAAAGTGGTGTCTTGGGTTAAGTTGGCACCTTAATTTTGTGGACCATTTCATATTTTGGAATGAGTGGGGACAATGGCTTATATATTAGTCTTACCACCCATGGTGAAAGCACATGATGTTTTTCACATTTCTTTGCTTCATAATTATTTACATGGCACTAATCATATTGTTTATTGGTCTATAATACAAGTGGAACCCAAAGAAGAGTTCCAACTAGAAGCATTGTGCATCCTGGTTGGAGGTATAATTTACTCCATAATCGAGTAATATAGTAGGTCAAGTTGCAATGGAAACACTTTGGAACAAATGAAGCAACTTGGAAAACGGCAGATCAAATGAGGATGTCATACCCATTTTTTTTACTATATAAATGGATGTAACAGTTGTAAATATAAAGCTCAGTAATTGTTTTGTTTCATATTTATAAAAAAACAAAGAAAGTGTTCCATTAAGGGGATGGGGTCTATAACAACCCTTTTCACTTCACGATATGTATGTAAACACAACTATGTGAATCTTGGACATATGAAAATTTATGTGAAAATATATTGGTGCCTAGATGAAGGGAGGGACACATTGATCCAAATATCTAAGGGGAGAGTCATTGCATTCCTATTTGGGTGCATGTTGTGTGCCTATTTTGTTTCCTATGGCATGACATAAATAGGACCATACCAACATAATTTAACTTCCATGACCACCACTTGACCTGAGGACTAGCTTGCACTGACAGTCATTGAAGTTCGAATGGGCATCTTCAATGGAGGACACTTCCTATATTATCCCCTTCCTCATATAACATGTTCGAGAGAGAATAACAATATTGAAGGAAAATAATGTAGGGTCAATGAGGAGAAAAAAGAAAAATATAAGGTGGGAAGGAAAGGCTATTCGGGTGGAAAAATGGCTAGTGTAGTAGATACTTGAGAAGGGAGTGCACAGAGTGCCAGAGGATGCCTAAGAATGTGGAATAAAATATGTTCTTTGTAAATCCATTGGAGAGGAAGTTTATGTCAAGCAATTGGAATTAAAATAAGGAGCAATGTTGGGCATGACTAAACCTTTTTCTTTGTAAGTTGGGAAATTATTCCATGTGACTTTGCTTAGGCCATTGAATAGTGTGTTTAAGCTTAAATGATCAATCAAAAGCTTAGTGGGGGA
The DNA here is from genome assembly GCA_000404065.3 of Pinus taeda. Classification (NCBI taxonomy): domain Eukaryota; kingdom Viridiplantae; phylum Streptophyta; class Pinopsida; order Pinales; family Pinaceae; genus Pinus; species Pinus taeda. The sequence continues at coordinate 32,053 of APFE031281239.1, read as the reverse complement.
CTGAATCACTGTGTTTCTTGTTGTATGGCTAAAACCACCTAGTGCTTGTTCATTGTTATACCACAAGAAAAAGGTAATCTAAGCCATTGTAGTGCTTGTTTGAATAGCTATTAAACCACCTAGATCATGGACTACAGACCCATGTGGTGCTTTGAATGAAAAATGCAGTTCTTAAACTAGAAAAAATAATTAATTCAATCCCCTAGAACAAAGAAATAATGCATATGACTTTGGGTGAAGCCTCATGTTTTAACTCATAAAGTAAGTGATTTATTTTGGTGCTTACTGCGAGAGAGCAATTGTTAAACCATTTGGCCTCCTACGTATGTGACTAAGATTTGGGTGTGAACTTCCTTGATTGGGCATCCCCTCAAACTTTGGGTCTAGCTTAGGGGTGGTTAGCTACAAGAAACATTATAGTGTAGCTGGGCTACAGTTTGGTGGAGATTTGAAGTCCCTCCTTTAATTTCCAGTGATCTTTAAACACACGCAAGTGTAAATTACTTATGCATATTTTCTTATGGATTGTGATGATACTTGTTATGTATGAATGATGTGATTTCATTTTTTTTTATAAATGTAAATGGATTACTGAGTTTTGAGGCTCACTATTATGCTAATGGCTAGAATGATATGTTGTATATCAATGGATCTAATTCCTTTCTAGATTATGTGGTTCAGTGTAATGTTTATGCTAAATATGGGAAACAATGTAATTAAGTGTTGGTGTTTATGCATTTGATTTTCCAATCTTGTGAATAAATACAGTCTAAACCTATTCCCTACACTAGATACTCAGAGGTGATTGAAAATTTTGGGGACTCAACCCCTTAGGCCATAAAATTCCTTCATATTTCATACAATGGCGCATGGAAAGGAATTTTCCTTCCTACTTTATCAATCCAACATTTGCTATTTTATTTTGCATATCACCCATATGTTGAGATTGGTAAACAATAGAGGGATTTTAAATAAATAAATAAATGTGTGTGTGTGAGGCTGACAATGAGTGGGCATTGGTGAAACCACGCCCAAACAAAACTATGGTATATGGGTCATGAATCAGCCATCGACCGTAGTAGGTAAGATTAATGAATTAGCTAGAGGGAAACACAAATGGACTAATTCCATTCAACTAGGAATGGAAAGGCTAAGAGTAGGGCCCGAGAAAAAACTATAGTGCCAAAACCTTGCGTATTGCACACCACTTACCTCTTGCCACTGTGACCATTGCACATTATAACACATACGACAATTTCAGTGTAGGAAAAATTGACCAACCATGGTTCCATCATGGAACCTTACCACCACTCTCCACCTACCACCTCTTCATCTTTTTTAATGTTAAATTCCTTGAGTAGTGATGCAAATGACTACCCTAATGTGGACCTACTTGGTGGGTCATTTATGTTGACTTTTCATGGAAATGTGGAGGCCACATGGGCTGTATATGGAAAGCTTGATGATGTGGCCTCTTTTAACAGGTCAAAACTCAAATGAGTGTAACATTTAATCCTATTCTTAGATCAAGAAACTTTTTATATTTCTAGAAAGCTTTGGCGAGCTAAAAACAAAGGTGGTATTAGAATTTGATGCCATAGACTTGAAAAAATGAGGCTTTTAGATAACCTCATCCTCATAATGAACCTTGGAGATCAGGTCAAATAAAAAGTAACACCTTCTTTAGCCCAAGAATCCTTAAGGGACTGGAAGGGAGGTGGTTACAACCATATAAATTCAATAATTGCAAGTTATTCAATGCTCCTATGCTTGTAGTTATTTTTCTGATAAGATTATTGTTGGACAAATCAAATATCGCGTCTATAAACAACAAGTATGATAGAGTATACTCACTATGTCAATCATCATTTCCATAGGTAGTTTATCATATTGTGAAGTGTTTGTAAATCCTTGAAGTCTTCAAAATGTAATGGCATTATTCTAGTGATACTATTGTTGGACAAACCCAACACATACAATTGGGTGAAATTTGTTACCAGTTTAGGATTGCCACCACGAAAATTGTTGTAACCAAAGCTTAAAACATTTAGTTTAACAAAAAATTGTCAATTCATAAGGAAGTCCTCCTACGAATTTATTATCCTTAAATCGAATAATTCAATAGTGACACAATTGGCCAAACATAATGGGAGACTCCTAAAGAAATTATTATTGTAAGCAGAAAATTAACTTAAATAACTACAAGTGTCAATAGTTTCAAGGATTGGTACTAAATGTTTCTTTGATAAATCTATAAATTGAAGGCAAACTAAACCACTATTTTTATTGGGTAGAATTCCAAAAGCATTATTATTCTATATATCTTGGAGCATGAAAGCCTTTAGTTGGTCTATCATAAGTGGGAGGGATCTAATCAAATTGTTGTTTACTAAAGAGTTATAATATTGCTTAGTTGAAGTATGATACATGGGAGATATCCAATTAAATTATTCTTCGAGAAAATGAGATATTCAAGATTGCTCAATTTCATATTGACTTCAGGAATATTTGGAATGCTATGTTTAAAGTTGTTAGTGTCTAGGTCCAAATATAATATCTTAGTACAATTGAATAGAATGAGATGGATGTAGCCACTTAGTAAGTTGTTTGGTAAATGGGTCTTAGTTATGCTCTTCATCAAACCCATAAACCCATAATCAAAGGGATTGCACCACTCAATTTGTTTCCCTGACCCTATAACCCCGAAAGTGAAGTGTAGTTTCTTATCGAAGGTAGAATGTTTCCACTTATACTATTGCCATCCAAGGAGAGGCTTTATAACTTGACTAGGTGATCAACTTTTGATGGGATTGGCCCACTCAAATTGTTTCTACTAATATCCAATTCTCTATGTAAAGTGTAGTTTTCGAAAGAAGTGATTCTTCCACTCAAGGCATTGTTTTCTAAAGAGAAAAGATTCAAATAGACCATGCAACAGAATTTTGATGAGATTGGACCCCTAAAAATCATTTTCTCCAATATTTAATATTTGCAGCAAAGCACAATTTCCCATCGAAGTTGGAATAGTCCCTATCAAATGGTTATATGACAAGTCAATCCATTGAAGATGTATGTTATTGCACAACTCCTTTGGAATGGAACCCCTGAGCACATTAAAACTAAGGTCAAGTATTCATAGTGCTTTCAACTACCCAAACTCAAGGGGAACTCTTCCAGCCAAGGCATTCTAGGAAAGATTTAAAGTTTGCGACAAATGGGGAAAGTGGGTTCCATTCAATCACTATGAGGGAGTATAATGGAAAGAACTCTTTTTGTTTTTGGTCTAGACAAACCACCCTTCCACCAACAAACATTGTCTGAGTTTTCAACAGTCCAAAGCGGGAGTGATCCATAAGGACCAGACATGATTCCCTTTCTAAACCTCAAAGGTACCTCCATGTCCCTTTTATCATGGAATGTAATCATGGACAATGGGAACATAGAATGTTTTCCTAGAATACTTTGTCTATTCAAAGCAAAACCTCAAAGAAGATGTTCAATAGAAGTTAATCCACCTATCTACTTAGATAAATATTGATGAGCTTTAGTTTGATTATGAAGATAATAATCAATAAGCATTGGTACAACTATGATCACAAAGCATGCAAACATCATGAGCATAACAATACTTTTATGACCCATTTCTCACTCTTAACAACAAATTTCTTCAAAGAAATAAGAAGCATTAGGAGAAGTTTAAGGTCTAAAATGGGCCTTATAAGAAAAACAAGAAAAATAGTAAAATAAGAAATATGATTTTTTAAAGGAAAAGAAAGAAAATTATTTTTTGTTAATTATAATTTTTAGTTATCTCCTTATAATTTTAATCAAATTTTAAGTGTGAGAACTCATTGGTTATTCGAATTCAAGCTTCTGTGATCCATATCATAATGTATAGAGAATTTTTCAGAAGAAATCACATTGAAGATTTTGGTCGATGCTTTTCGAACCAGCGAGTGTGGTTCATCATTAGGACACGATGAAGAAACAGATCTAGGAAGAAGGTTAAATAGGGATACGGGTCAACCTAACAACTAGAAGATAACAACTATATTTGACCGGGGGAAGGATAGGGGAATGTTTAATAATATTTAGATAAATTTTATTAGCTTATTTTATTAAAAATATATATATGTATATTATTTAACAACTATATTTGTTAATGGTTTTAATTTATGAATATAATACTCAAAGATTATGTTGTAGTTTTAGCTTTCACTGGCATTTTCAATCCTTTTCAAGGGAAGAAGGTATCACCGAAAGCACTGTTAGGACTTAAATGTATTTATGTGGTTTCAAAAGGTGAGTGAATGCATTTACCATTTATATAAGACATCATTTATTACAGAGAAAATCAAATATTCATTATACATAAGATTAAACAAGAACTTAATTTTTTTAAGCAGATAAATAATCATATATATGCATGCATCACAAACATTACATAATAGATCTCGCAATAATTGTTATCATTTTATTAATATCAGGCCAAATAGTGGTTACAAATATAGATCCATAACGCTATAGCTATATATTTTATACATCAATCCACCAAAACCTCAATTTAAGATATAGGAGTACAAGATCAAAACACGAGTATGAATTCTGATGGCATGTCCACCCTTTTCTCCTACTTTGCACTTCTAAAGAACTTGCCATGTGGCTTCTTATATAACTTTTTCTTGTTGATGTTTTCAAGCAATTTTCTCCCTTAGCGTGGTCAAACTTAAAGCCCATGGCTTGACACAGTCAATTCTAACCATTCTTTGATAAAATCAATTCTAATTTGCACTCACTTAATATTGTCAACATTTCTTTCATGCTCACTTGATCATTTCCAAAAACATCGCTTGGTCCATTTATCCTTTTTCCACTTGTCACTTTCTTCTTTCTACTGCTTATTTTTTTTATCAATTACCATCCTTTCTTTGACTCTCACATTATTCTTTCTATGACCACTTTATGCTAAAATATGACCAAAAAGTAAAGGACCCAACAACAACTAATACCAATTCCTGAGTGAAAGTTAAAATTCGTATTTGTGGACTTCAACACAATATTTCTAAGAACATATGAGCAACATGATTCCATTATGATGGTAGTGGATAAGTTGAGTAAGGTGGATGAATGTATAGCTATCAATTCCACCCACAAATCCATTGACATAATGTATATTTCCATAAAGGAAGTATTAAAATTGCATGGCATACCCAAGAATATAATTTCAAATCAGGATGCCAAGTTCACTTCCATTTTTTTAAAAGAATTGTTTGTTGGTTTTGGAACCCATATAGCTTTTAGTATAACATCTCATCCTTATAAAATTGAGATATTAAAAAGAAATTTAGAGGACATGTTAAGAATGTATGTCATACATCAATGAATGAGGTGGGAAGAGTTCTTGCCATTAGTTAAATTTTCATATAACAGTGGGTACCAAGAGTCATTGAATATGAGCCTTTTTTAGGTCATGTATGGAAAAAGGGTAACACTCCCATTAGATGGGATGAGCCAGTGAACAAGGTGGTTATTGGACCAAACATGGTAAAAGAAATGGAGAAAGAAGTTCTCAATATTAGGAGGAAATTGAAGGTAACCCAAAATAGGAAACAAAGTTATGCAGATCAATAGAGAATGCACAAAGAATTCCAAGTGGGAGAGAACGTATATTTCTATATCAAACCATGTAACAACTCAATGAAAGTGGTGTCTTGGGTTAAGTTGGCACCTTAATTTTGTGGACCATTTCATATTTTGGAATGAGTGGGGACAATGGCTTATATATTAGTCTTACCACCCATGGTGAAAGCACATGATGTTTTTCACATTTCTTTGCTTCATAATTATTTACATGGCACTAATCATATTGTTTATTGGTCTATAATACAAGTGGAACCCAAAGAAGAGTTCCAACTAGAAGCATTGTGCATCCTGGTTGGAGGTATAATTTACTCCATAATCGAGTAATATAGTAGGTCAAGTTGCAATGGAAACACTTTGGAACAAATGAAGCAACTTGGAAAATGGCAGATCAAATGAGGATGTCATACCCATTTTTTTTACTATATAAATGGATGTAACAGTTGTAAATATAAAGCTCAGTAATTGTTTTGTTTCATATTTATAAAAAAACAAAGAAAGTGCTCCATTAAGGGGATGGGGTCTATAACAACCCTTTTCACTTCACGCTATGTATGTAAACACAACTATGTGAATCTTGGACATATGAAAATTTATGTGAAAATATATTGGTGCCTAGATGAAGGGAGGGACACATTGATCCAAATATCTAAGGGGAGAGTCATTGCATTCCTATTTGGGTGCATGTTGTGTGCCTATTTTGTTTCCTATGGCATGACATAAATAGGACCATACCAACATAATTTAACTTCCATGACCACCACTTGACCTGAGGACTAGCTTGCACTGACAGTCATTGAAGTTCGAATGGGCATCTTCAATGGAGGACACTTCCTATATTATCCCCTTCCTCATATAACATGTTCGAGAGAGAATAACAATATTGAAGGAAAATAAGATAGCGTCAATGAGGAGAAAAAAGAAAAATATAAGGTGGGAAGGAAAGGCTATTCGGGTGGAAAAATGGCTAGTGTAGTAGATACTTGAGAAGGGAGTGCACAGAGTGCCAGAGGATGCCTAAGAATGTGGAATAAAATATGTTCTTTGTAAATCCATTGGAGAGGAAGTTTATGTCAAGCAATTGGAATTAAAATAAGGAGCAATGTTGGGCATGACTAAACCTTTTTCTTTGTAAGTTGGGAAATTATTCCATGTGACTTTGCTTAGGCCATTGAATAGTGTGTTTAAGCTTAAATGATCAATCAAAAGCTTAGTGGGGGACTGAATCACTGTGTTTCTTGTTGTATGGCTAAAACCACCTAGTGCTTGTTCATTGTTATACCACAAGAAAAAGGTAATCTAAGCCATTGTAGTGCTTGTTTGAATAGCTATTAAACCACCTAGATCATGGACTACAGACCCATGTGGTGCTTTGAATGAAAAATGCAGTTCTTAAACTAGAAAAAATAATTAATTCAATCCCCTAGAACAAAGAAATAATGCATATGACTTTGGGTGAAGCCTCATGTTTTAACTCATAAAGTAAGTGATTTATTTTGGTGCTTACTGCGAGAGAGCAATTGTTAAACCATTTGGCCTCCTACGTATGTGACTAAGATTTGGGTGTGAACTTCCTTGATTGGGCATCCCCTCAAACTTTGGGTCTAGCTTAGGGGTGGTTAGCTACAAGAAACATTATAGTGTAGCTGGGCTACAGTTTGGTGGAGATTTGAAGTCCCTCCTTTAATTTCCAGTGATCTTTAAACACACGCAAGTGTAAATTACTTATGCATATTTTCTTATGGATTGTGATGATACTTGTTATGTATGAATGATGTGATTTCATTTTTTTTTATAAATGTAAATGGATTACTGAGTTTTGAGGCTCACTATTATGCTAATGGCTAGAATGATATGTTGTATATCAATGGATCTAATTCCTTTCTAGATTATGTGGTTCAGTGTAATGTTTATGCTAAATATGGGAAACAATGTAATTAAGTGTTGGTGTTTATGCATTTGATTTTCCAATCTTGTGAATAAATACAGTCTAAACCTATTCCCTACACTAGATACTCAGAGGTGATTGAAAATTTTGGGGACTCAACCCCTTAGGCCATAAAATTCCTTCATATTTCATACAATGGCGCATGGAAAGGAATTTTCCTTCCTACTTTATCAATCCAACATTTGCTATTTTATTTTGCATATCACCCATATGTTGAGATTGGTAAACAATAGAGGGATTTTAAATAAATAAATAAATGTGTGTGTGTGAGGCTGACAATGAGTGGGCATTGGTGAAACCACGCCCAAACAAAACTATGGTATATGGGTCATGAATCAGCCATCGACCGTAGTAGGTAAGATTAATGAATTAGCTAGAGGGAAACACAAATGGACTAATTCCATTCAACTAGGAATGGAAAGGCTAAGAGTAGGGCCCGAGAAAAAACTATAGTGCCAAAACCTTGCGTATTGCACACCACTTACCTCTTGCCACTGTGACCATTGCACATTATAACACATACGACAATTTCAGTGTAGGAAAAATTGACCAACCATGGTTCCATCATGGAACCTTACCACCACTCTCCACCTACCACCTCTTCATCTTTTTTAATGTTAAATTCCTTGAGTAGTGATGCAAATGACTACCCTAATGTGGACCTACTTGGTGGGTCATTTATGTTGACTTTTCATGGAAATGTGGAGGCCACATGGGCTGTATATGGAAAGCTTGATGATGTGGCCTCTTTTAACAGGTCAAAACTCAAATGAGTGTAACATTTAATCCTATTCTTAGATCAAGAAACTTTTTATATTTCTAGAAAGCTTTGGCGAGCTAAAAACAAAGGTGGTATTAGAATTTGATGCCATAGACTTGAAAAAATGAGGCTTTTAGATAACCTCATCCTCATAATGAACCTTGGAGATCAGGTCAAATAAAAAGTAACACCTTCTTTAGCCCAAGAATCCTTAAGGGACTGGAAGGGAGGTGGTTACAACCATATAAATTCAATAATTGCAAGTTATTCAATGCTCCTATGCTTGTAGTTATTTTTCTGATAAGATTATTGTTGGACAAATCAAATATCGCGTCTATAAACAACAAGTATGATAGAGTATACTCACTATGTCAATCATCATTTCCATAGGTAGTTTATCATATTGTGAAGTGTTTGTAAATCCTTGAAGTCTTCAAAATGTAATGGCATTATTCTAGTGATACTATTGTTGGACAAACCCAACACATACAATTGGGTGAAATTTGTTACCAGTTTAGGATTGCCACCACGAAAATTGTTGTAACCAAAGCTTAAAACATTTAGTTTAACAAAAAATTGTCAATTCATAAGGAAGTCCTCCTACGAATTTATTATCCTTAAATCGAATAATTCAATAGTGACACAATTGGCCAAACATAATGGGAGACTCCTAAAGAAATTATTATTGTAAGCAGAAAATTAACTTAAATAACTACAAGTGTCAATAGTTTCAAGGATTGGTACTAAATGTTTCTTTGATAAATCTATAAATTGAAGGCAAACTAAACCACTATTTTTATTGGGTAGAATTCCAAAAGCATTATTATTCTATATATCTTGGAGCATGAAAGCCTTTAGTTGGTCTATCATAAGTGGGAGGGATCTAATCAAATTGTTGTTTACTAAAGAGTTATAATATTGCTTAGTTGAAGTATGATACATGGGAGATATCCAATTAAATTATTCTTCGAGAAAATGAGATATTCAAGATTGCTCAATTTCATATTGACTTCAGGAATATTTGGAATGCTATGTTTAAAGTTGTTAGTGTCTAGGTCCAAATATAATATCTTAGTACAATTGAATAGAATGAGATGGATGTAGCCACTTAGTAAGTTGTTTGGTAAATGGGTCTTAGTTATGCTCTTCATCAAACCCATAAACCCATAATCAAAGGGATTGCACCACTCAATTTGTTTCCCTGACCCTATAACCCCGAAAGTGAAGTGTAGTTTCTTATCGAAGGTAGAATGTTTCCACTTATACTATTGCCATCCAAGGAGAGGCTTTATAACTTGACTAGGTGATCAACTTTTGATGGGATTGGCCCACTCAAATTGTTTCTACTAATATCCAATTCTCTATGTAAAGTGTAGTTTTCGAAAGAAGTGATTCTTCCACTCAAGGCATTGTTTTCTAAAGAGAAAAGATTCAAATAGACCATGCAACAGAATTTTGATGAGATTGGACCCCTAAAAATCATTTTCTCCAATATTTAATATTTGCAGCAAAGCACAATTTCCCATCGAAGTTGGAATAGTCCCTATCAAATGGTTATATGACAAGTCAATCCATTGAAGATGTATGTTATTGCACAACTCCTTTGGAATGGAACCCCTGAGCACATTAAAACTAAGGTCAAGTATTCATAGTGCTTTCAACTACCCAAACTCAAGGGGAACTCTTCCAGCCAAGGCATTCTAGGAAAGATTTAAAGTTTGCGACAAATGGGGAAAGTGGGTTCCATTCAATCACTATGAGGGAGTATAATGGAAAGAACTCTTTTTGTTTTTGGTCTAGACAAACCACCCTTCCACCAACAAACATTGTCTGAGTTTTCAACAGTCCAAAGCGGGAGTGATCCATAAGGACCAGACATGATTCCCTTTCTAAACCTCAAAGGTACCTCCATGTCCCTTTTATCATGGAATGTAATCATGGACAATGGGAACATAGAATGTTTTCCTAGAATACTTTGTCTATTCAAAGCAAAACCTCAAAGAAGATGTTCAATAGAAGTTAATCCACCTATCTACTTAGATAAATATTGATGAGCTTTAGTTTGATTATGAAGATAATAATCAATAAGCATTGGTACAACTATGATCACAAAGCATGCAAACATCATGAGCATAACAATACTTTTATGACCCATTTCTCACTCTTAACAACAAATTTCTTCAAAGAAATAAGAAGCATTAGGAGAAGTTTAAGGTCTAAAATGGGCCTTATAAGAAAAACAAGAAAAATAGTAAAATAAGAAATATAATTTTTTAAAGGAAAAGAAAGAAAATTATTTTTTGTTAATTATAATTTTTAGTTATCTCCTTATAATTTTAATCAAATTTTAAGTGTGAGAACTCATTGGTTATTCGAATTCAAGCTTCTGTGATCCATATCATAATGTATAGAGAATTTTTCAGAAGAAATCACATTGAAGATTTTGGTCGATGCTTTTCGAACCAGCGAGTGTGGTTCATCATTAGGACACGATGAAGAAACAGATCTAGGAAGAAGGTTAAATAGGGATACGGGTCAACCTAACAACTAGAAGATAACAACTATATTTGACCGGGGGAAGGATAGGGGAATGTTTAATAATATTTAGATAAATTTTATTAGCTTATTTTATTAAAAATATATATATGTATATTATTTAACAACTATATTTGTTAATGGTTTTAATTTATGAATATAATACTCAAAGATTATGTTGTAGTTTTAGCTTTCACTGGCATTTTCAATCCTTTTCAAGGGAAGAAGGTATCACCGAAAGCACTGTTAGGACTTAAATGTATTTATGTGGTTTCAAAAGGTGAGTGAATGCATTTACCATTTATATAAGACATCATTTATTACAGAGAAAATCAAATATTCATTATACATAAGATTAAACAAGAACTTAATTTTTTTAAGCAGATAAATAATCATATATATGCATGCATCACAAACATTACATAATAGATCTCGCAATAATTGTTATCATTTTATTAATATCAGGCCAAATAGTGGTTACAAATATAGATCCATAACGCTATAGCTATATATTTTATACATCAATCCACCAAAACCTCAATTTAAGATATAGGAGTACAAGATCAAAACACGAGTATGAATTCTGATGGCATGTCCACCCTTTTCTCCTACTTTGCACTTCTAAAGAACTTGCCATGTGGCTTCTTATATAACTTTTTCTTGTTGATGTTTTCAAGCAATTTTCTCCCTTAGCGTGGTCAAACTTAAAGCCCATGGCTTGACACAGTCAATTCTAACCATTCTTTGATAAAATCAATTCTAATTTGCACTCACTTAATATTGTCAACATTTCTTTCATGCTCACTTGATCATTTCCAAAAACATCGCTTGGTCCATTTATCCTTTTTCCACTTGTCACTTTCTTCTTTCTACTGCTTATTTTTTTTATCAATTACCATCCTTTCTTTGACTCTCACATTATTCTTTCTATGACCACTTTATGCTAAAATATGACCAAAAAGTAAAGGACCCAACAACAACTAATACCAATTCCTGAGTGAAAGTTAAAATTCGTATTTGTGGACTTCAACACAATATTTCTAAGAACATATGAGCAACATGATTCCATTATGATGGTAGTGGATAAGTTGAGTAAGGTGGATGAATGTATAGCTATCAATTCCACCCACAAATCCATTGACATAATGTATATTTCCATAAAGGAAGTATTAAAATTGCATGGCATACCCAAGAATATAATTTCAAATCAGGATGCCAAGTTCACTTCCATTTTTTTAAAAGAATTGTTTGTTGGTTTTGGAACCCATATAGCTTTTAGTATAACATCTCATCCTTATAAAATTGAGATATTAAAAAGAAATTTAGAGGACATGTTAAGAATGTATGTCATACATCAATGAATGAGGTGGGAAGAGTTCTTGCCATTAGTTAAATTTTCATATAACAGTGGGTACCAAGAGTCATTGAATATGAGCCTTTTTTAGGTCATGTATGGAAAAAGGGTAACACTCCCATTAGATGGGATGAGCCAGTGAACAAGGTGGTTATTGGACCAAACATGGTAAAAGAAATGGAGAAAGAAGTTCTCAATATTAGGAGGAAATTGAAGGTAACCCAAAATAGGAAACAAAGTTATGCAGATCAATAGAGAATGCACAAAGAATTCCAAGTGGGAGAGAACGTATATTTCTATATCAAACCATGTAACAACTCAATGAAAGTGGTGTCTTGGGTTAAGTTGGCACCTTAATTTTGTGGACCATTTCATATTTTGGAATGAGTGGGGACAATGGCTTATATATTAGTCTTACCACCCATGGTGAAAGCACATGATGTTTTTCACATTTCTTTGCTTCATAATTATTTACATGGCACTAATCATATTGTTTATTGGTCTATAATACAAGTGGAACCCAAAGAAGAGTTCCAACTAGAAGCATTGTGCATCCTGGTTGGAGGTATAATTTACTCCATAATCGAGTAATATAGTAGGTCAAGTTGCAATGGAAACACTTTGGAACAAATGAAGCAACTTGGAAAACGGCAGATCAAATGAGGATGTCATACCCATTTTTTTTACTATATAAATGGATGTAACAGTTGTAAATATAAAGCTCAGTAATTGTTTTGTTTCATATTTATAAAAAAACAAAGAAAGTGTTCCATTAAGGGGATGGGGTCTATAACAACCCTTTTCACTTCACGATATGTATGTAAACACAACTATGTGAATCTTGGACATATGAAAATTTATGTGAAAATATATTGGTGCCTAGATGAAGGGAGGGACACATTGATCCAAATATCTAAGGGGAGAGTCATTGCATTCCTATTTGGGTGCATGTTGTGTGCCTATTTTGTTTCCTATGGCATGACATAAATAGGACCATACCAACATAATTTAACTTCCATGACCACCACTTGACCTGAGGACTAGCTTGCACTGACAGTCATTGAAGTTCGAATGGGCATCTTCAATGGAGGACACTTCCTATATTATCCCCTTCCTCATATAACATGTTCGAGAGAGAATAACAATATTGAAGGAAAATAAGATAGCGTCAATGAGGAGAAAAAAGAAAAATATAAGGTGGGAAGGAAAGGCTATTCGGGTGGAAAAATGGCTAGTGTAGTAGATACTTGAGAAGGGAGTGCACAGAGTGCCAGAGGATGCCTAAGAATGTGGAATAAAATATGTTCTTTGTAAATCCATTGGAGAGGAAGTTTATGTCAAGCAATTGGAATTAAAATAAGGAGCAATGTTGGGCATGACTAAACCTTTTTCTTTGTAAGTTGGGAAATTATTCCATGTGACTTTGCTTAGGCCATTGAATAGTGTGTTTAAGCTTAAATGATCAATCAAAAGCTTAGTGGGGGACTGAATCACTGTGTTTCTTGTTGTATGGCTAAAACCACCTAGTGCTTGTTCATTGTTATACCACAAGAAAAAGGTAATCTAAGCCATTGTAGTGCTTGTTTGAATAGCTATTAAACCACCTAGATCATGGACTACAGACCCATGTGGTGCTTTGAATGAAAAATGCAGTTCTTAAACTAGAAAAAATAATTAATTCAATCCCCTAGAACAAAGAAATAATGCATATGACTTTGGGTGAAGCCTCATGTTTTAACTCATAAAGTAAGTGATTTATTTTGGTGCTTACTGCGAGAGAGCAATTGTTAAACCATTTGGCCTCCTACGTATGTGACTAAGATTTGGGTGTGAACTTCCTTGATTGGGCATCCCCTCAAACTTTGGGTCTAGCTTAGGGGTGGTTAGCTACAAGAAACATTATAGTGTAGCTGGGCTACAGTTTGGTGGAGATTTGAAGTCCCTCCTTTAATTTCCAGTGATCTTTAAACACACGCAAGTGTAAATTACTTATGCATATTTTCTTATGGATTGTGATGATACTTGTTATGTATGAATGATGTGATTTCATTTTTTTTTATAAATGTAAATGGATTACTGAGTTTTGAGGCTCACTATTATGCTAATGGCTAGAATGATATGTTGTATATCAATGGATCTAATTCCTTTCTAGATTATGTGGTTCAGTGTAATGTTTATGCTAAATATGGGAAACAATGTAATTAAGTGTTGGTGTTTATGCATTTGATTTTCCAATCTTGTGAATAAATACAGTCTAAACCTATTCCCTACACTAGATACTCAGAGGTGATTGAAAATTTTGGGGACTCAACCCCTTAGGCCATAAAATTCCTTCATATTTCATACAATGGCGCATGGAAAGGAATTTTCCTTCCTACTTTATCAATCCAACATTTGCTATTTTATTTTGCATATCACCCATATGTTGAGATTGGTAAACAATAGAGGGATTTTAAATAAATAAATAAATGTGTGTGTGTGAGGCTGACAATGAGTGGGCATTGGTGAAACCACGCCCAAACAAAACTATGGTATATGGGTCATGAATCAGCCATCGACCGTAGTAGGTAAGATTAATGAATTAGCTAGAGGGAAACACAAATGGACTAATTCCATTCAACTAGGAATGGAAAGGCTAAGAGTAGGGCCCGAGAAAAAACTATAGTGCCAAAACCTTGCGTATTGCACACCACTTACCTCTTGCCACTGTGACCATTGCACATTATAACACATACGACAATTTCAGTGTAGGAAAAATTGACCAACCATGGTTCCATCATGGAACCTTACCACCACTCTCCACCTACCACCTCTTCATCTTTTTTAATGTTAAATTCCTTGAGTAGTGATGCAAATGACTACCCTAATGTGGACCTACTTGGTGGGTCATTTATGTTGACTTTTCATGGAAATGTGGAGGCCACATGGGCTGTATATGGAAAGCTTGATGATGTGGCCTCTTTTAACAGGTCAAAACTCAAATGAGTGTAACATTTAATCCTATTCTTAGATCAAGAAACTTTTTATATTTCTAGAAAGCTTTGGCGAGCTAAAAACAAAGGTGGTATTAGAATTTGATGCCATAGACTTGAAAAAATGAGGCTTTTAGATAACCTCATCCTCATAATGAACCTTGGAGATCAGGTCAAATAAAAAGTAACACCTTCTTTAGCCCAAGAATCCTTAAGGGACTGGAAGGGAGGTGGTTACAACCATATAAATTCAATAATTGCAAGTTATTCAATGCTCCTATGCTTGTAGTTATTTTTCTGATAAGATTATTGTTGGACAAATCAAATATCGCGTCTATAAACAACAAGTATGATAGAGTATACTCACTATGTCAATCATCATTTCCATAGGTAGTTTATCATATTGTGAAGTGTTTGTAAATCCTTGAAGTCTTCAAAATGTAATGGCATTATTCTAGTGATACTATTGTTGGACAAACCCAACACATACAATTGGGTGAAATTTGTTACCAGTTTAGGATTGCCACCACGAAAATTGTTGTAACCAAAGCTTAAAACATTTAGTTTAACAAAAAATTGTCAATTCATAAGGAAGTCCTCCTACGAATTTATTATCCTTAAATCGAATAATTCAATAGTGACACAATTGGCCAAACATAATGGGAGACTCCTAAAGAAATTATTATTGTAAGCAGAAAATTAACTTAAATAACTACAAGTGTCAATAGTTTCAAGGATTGGTACTAAATGTTTCTTTGATAAATCTATAAATTGAAGGCAAACTAAACCACTATTTTTATTGGGTAGAATTCCAAAAGCATTATTATTCTATATATCTTGGAGCATGAAAGCCTTTAGTTGGTCTATCATAAGTGGGAGGGATCTAATCAAATTGTTGTTTACTAAAGAGTTATAATATTACTTAGTTGAAGTATGATACATGGGAGATATCCAATTAAATTATTCTTCGAGAAAATGAGATATTCAAGATTGCTCAATTTCATATTGACTTCAGGAATATTTGGAATGCTATGTTTAAAGTTGTTAGTGTCTAGGTCCAAATATAATATCTGAGTACAATTGAATAGAATGAGATGGATGTCGCCACTTAGTAAGTTGTTTGGTAAATGGGTCTTAGTTATGCTCTTCATCAAACCCATAAACCCATAATCAAAGGGATTGCACCACTCAATTTGTTTCCCTGACCCTATAACCCCCAAAGTGAAGTGTAGTTTCTTATCGAAGGTAGAATGTTTCCACTTATACTATTTCCATCCAAGGAGAGGCTTTATAACTTGACTAGGTGATCAACTTTTGATGGGATTGGCCCACTCAAATTGTTTCTACTAATATCCAATTCTCTATGTGAAGTGTAGTTTTCGAAAGAAGTGATTCTTCCACTCAAGGCATTGTTTTCTAAAGAGAAAAGATTCAACTAGACCATGCAACAGAATTTTGATGAGATTGGACTCCTAAAAATCATTTTCTCCAATATTTAATATTTGCAGCAAAGCACAATTTCCCATAGAAGTTGGAATAGTCCCTATCAAATGGTTATATGACAAGTCAATCCATTGAAGATGTATGTTATTGCACAACTCCTATGGAATGTAACCCCTGAGCACATTAAAACTAAGGTCAAGTATTCATAGTTCTTTCAACTACCCAAACTCAAGGGGAACTCTTCCAGCCAAGGCATTCTAGGAAAGATTTAAAGTTTGCGGCAAATGGGGAAAGTGGGTTCCATTCAATCGCTATGAGGGAGTATAATGGAAAGAACTCTTTTTGTTTTTGGTGTAGACAAACCACCCTTCCACCAACAAACATTGTCTGAGTTTTCAACAGTCCAAAGCGGGAGTGATCCATAAGGACCAGACATGATTCCCTTTCTAAACCTCAAAGGTACCTCCATGTCCCTTTTATCATGGAATGTAATCATGGAATGTAATCATGGACAATGGGAACATAGAATGTTTTCCTATAATACTTTGTCTATTCAAAGCAAAACCTCAAAGAAGATGTTCAATAGAAGTTAATCCACCTATCTACTTAAATAAATATTGATGAGCTTTAGTTTGAGTATGAAGATAATAATCAATAAGCATTGGTACAACTATGATCACAAAGCACACAAACATCATGAGCATAACAATACTTTTATGACCCATTTCTCACTCTTGACAACAAATTTCTTCAAAGAAATAAGAAGCATTAGGAGAAGTTTAAGGTCTAAAATGGGCCTTATAAGAAAAACAAGAAAAATAGTAAAATAAGAAATATGATTTTTTAAAGGAAAAGAAAGAAAAATATTTTTTGTTAATTATAATTTTTAGTTATCTCCTTATAATTTTAATCAAATTTTAAGTGTGAGAACTCATTGGTTATTCGAATTCAAGCTTCTGTGATCCATATCATAATGTATAGAGAATTTTTCAGAAGAAATCACATTGAAGATTTTGGTCGATGCTTTTCGAACCAGCGAGTGTGGTTCATCATTAGGACACGATGAAGAAACAGATCTAGGAAGAAGGTTAAATAGGGATACGGGTCAACCTAACAACTAGAAGATAACAACTATATTTGACCGGGGGAAGGATAGGGGAATGTTTAATAATATTTAGATAAATTTTATTAGCTTATTTTATTAAAAATATATATATGTATATTATTTAACAACTATATTTGTTAATGGTTTTAATTTATGAATATAATACTCAAAGATTATGTTGTAGTTTTAGCTTTCACTGGCATTTTCAATCCTTTTCAAGGGAAGAAGGTATCACCGAAAGCACTGTTAGGACTTAAATGTATTTATGTGGTTTCAAAAGGTGAGTGAATGCATTTACCATTTATATAAGACATCATTTATTACAGAGAAAATCAAATATTCATTATACATAAGATTAAACAAGAACTTAATTTTTTTAAGCAGATAAATAATCATATATATGCATGCATCACAAACATTACATAATAGATCTCGCAATAATTGTTATCATTTTATTAATATCAGGCCAAATAGTGGTTACAAATATAGATCCATAACGCTATAGCTATATATTTTATACATCAATCCACCAAAACCTCAATTTAAGATATAGGAGTACAAGATCAAAACACGAGTATGAATTCTGATGGCATGTCCACCCTTTTCTCCTACTTTGCACTTCTAAAGAACTTGCCATGTGGCTTCTTATATAACTTTTTCTTGTTGATGTTTTCAAGCAATTTTCTCCCTTAGCGTGGTCAAACTTAAAGCCCATGGCTTGACACAGTCAATTCTAACCATTCTTTGATAAAATCAATTCTAATTTGCACTCACTTAATATTGTCAACATTTCTTTCATGCTCACTTGATCATTTCCAAAAACATCGCTTGGTCCATTTATCCTTTTTCCACTTGTCACTTTCTTCTTTCTACTGCTTATTTTTTTTATCAATTACCATCCTTTCTTTGACTCTCACATTATTCTTTCTATGACCACTTTATGCTAAAATATGACCAAAAAGTAAAGGACCCAACAACAACTAATACCAATTCCTGAGTGAAAGTTAAAATTCGTATTTGTGGACTTCAACACAATATTTCTAAGAACATATGAGCAACATGATTCCATTATGATGGTAGTGGATAAGTTGAGTAAGGTGGATGAATGTATAGCTATCAATTCCACCCACAAATCCATTGACATAATGTATATTTCCATAAAGGAAGTATTAAAATTGCATGGCATACCCAAGAATATAATTTCAAATCAGGATGCCAAGTTCACTTCCATTTTTTTAAAAGAATTGTTTGTTGGTTTTGGAACCCATATAGCTTTTAGTATAACATCTCATCCTTATAAAATTGAGAGATTAAAAAGAAATTTAGAGGACATGTTAAGAATGTATGTCATACATCAATGAATGAGGTGGGAAGAGTTCTTGCCATTAGTTAAATTTTCATATAACAGTGGGTACCAAGAGTCATTGAATATGAGCCTTTTTTAGGTCATGTATGGAAAAAGGGTAACACTCCCATTAGATGGGATGCCGGTGAACAAGGTGGTTATTGGGCTAAACATACTAAAAAAATGGAGAAAGAAGTTCCCAACATTAGGCGAAAATTGAAGGAAACCCAAAATAGGAAACAAAGTTATGCAGATCTCAATGCACAAAGAATTCCAAGTGGGAGAGAATGTATATCTCTATATCAGACCATGTAACAACTC